>VFFE01004925.1:0-61811 GCA_008921705.1 Burhinus oedicnemus
ATAAAAATACAAAAAAAAAAAAAAAAAAAAAAAAAGAAAAAGGAATGATTGTCAGGAGACGACCTGGTTGTGGGAAGAGGCACTTAATTCACTGCATGAATGACTCACGGTGAATTACTTGCATAACTCCACTCGCGGAAATCACTATTCTGCAAAAGTGCATACATGTTAAATCAACCAAAACACAGAGTGGTCCATATTCTTGGTACAATGCCATCCTCTTGCCGGTACAGAATGAACAAAAATCCTCTCAGCTGGGCAGGGAGGGGGGAAGAAATCCTTTTTTTTTTGGTATCCTGGCAATGTTTTCAAGAGAAAGTTCAACAGTGCTCGCTTGCCCTATTCATGCCTGGCATTTATGTTAAAAAGAAAATCTGGGCCTGTAATATTCAAGAGCAAGCTCTTGTTGACAATGAAACTTTGACTAATAAATCTGAGGCTGCGTTTCCCACCCGACTCAATTTAATGCCATAAGGTAATTATGCTCCTTTCCTCCAAAATACAGAGCTCTGTGAAGAATGTCAACTGGCATGAACACTAGCAAGATTTGCTTTCTTCAGGCTACTCTCAGGATAAATAAGTCCTTCCTTTATTTGTTATCTGTGGTTGAACTGTGAGTACAAAGCTTACTGGAATTAAACAAAGGGAACTATTTTTCACTGTCCCCTCAACTTCCCATAGCGAGTCTCCAAAATTAAAAAAAGGGAAAAAAGAAAAAAAGAAGGGAAAAAAGCACCATAGCTCCTCTGTCAGTCTCATGTGCCTGACACAATCCACCAGCCATAGTTCAGGCATCAAATTCAGATTTTAGAGTGACCATGCCCTTGGCTGCAACACAGTAATTTAAACTGCAGAAACTGGGAGCTTATTCTCTCGCTATAGTCAGTGCAGCTGCTAGCATTTCAGAGCTCTTCTCTTAGGAGATTTATTGATTATAAGGCAAACTTTGGTCTATAGGGAGACTCGCCGCCCATATGTTGCACAAGGAGCAGCTGCAATAGGAATAGCCGGGTACAGAGAGCACCCCATCCAAAGCAGAGGTCCATGCGGTAGTGACAGTGCTGAGGGCAACAGCGTCCTTGGGGAGGCAGGAGAAGCGTGTTTGCTGTTGTAGAGCTGCCCAACAGCTAAAGCACCGACTGAAGCCGCAGGCCTGGGCACTGTGGGAGCTGCAATCTCAGCTGCCACTGCCCAGCCAGGGAGAAAGAGCAGGAGCAAACACAAGCAAAGGGATCCTGTTGCCCAGTGAGATCCAAGCTATGCTGAAGTGGGAGCCCTGGAGTAGAGTCCCCAGCTTCTCCTGGTGTTTATGTAGTTTCTATTGACAGTCGTTGAATAAAATGCATAAATACTCCCTAGAAGTGGGACCCGAACCTTGGATTTCCTTTGTCCCGGAGGAAACAATCCCCCACTTCATTTGCTCATGGTGATTTTTCCCGTCAAAAAAATCCTGAATATTATGCTTTGGCAAGGCAGAAGGAAAGACCCAAGTGGCTCGGACGCAGGAAAGCCCGCAGCCCCCGTCTCCCACTTCCCAAGTGCGTGCTCTGAAAAACTAGGAGAGGGACAAAAGCTCTGGTGCAGCTTTTAACTCTGCCACATTTGAAGAAAGCGGGTATGTTCCAAGTACCCTGCGCTGAGCCCCTCCAGGAACTTAAGAGTAGGATGCGCCCTGCCTCCTGGACGGCAGTGGGACTACCTCCAGTTTCTTCTCAAGGTTTTTTGTACTTTTGAACATGTGCTGGATCTGTGGCTAAGATCCACAGGGAATTTTGTATCTCAAAACAGACGAAGCTATTGATTTCAGGCAAGTTTAGGAGTTAAGTGGTGCCAAGGTGCAGACAGTGGAAACCTGATTTCAGAGGTCAGAGCATGGCCCTATGTTTTTATACATTAATATTGCTCCAAATCCATGAACCAGCTTTATACACCGAGTTTCTGAAATTCATGCTTGTTTTGTGGGCAAATTCATAATGGCTTTGCTATTATTCAGCAGCTCTTTCAGGCGTGCAAAGATCTACCTCACCCATTCCTATGAGAGAATTGCTATATTAACACAGGAGCACAGGAATTTGGCAAGTGCATGCTCCAGGAGGATACTGCACATGCCGCAGGTGACTATTGCGCTGTAATAACCTAAGCCAAATTCACTTCCAGGCAATTAAGATAGCTGCATGGTGGTTGTGAGGTAGACTTTTGGTAGAAACACGAGAAATTCTTAACACCTGTTCCAGCATCATGTTATAAAATGACACATGACAATTCATGTTGCATCAAGTCCTGGAACTTGCTGCACTGCGGGATTACTGACAAATGCGCAATTCATCTTGTACTAAAATCTTGCATCAAAACAGTAGATTTAAGTGCTCGACAGTTGGTAGACATAGGGAGAAACTTTGAGCATTTTTCAGAAACAAGCAGTTTCTAGTGTCTTGTTAAATTAAGCAACAAACTCATCAGACAGAAGCACAGGACCGAGAGATAACATCAGATTTTGGAGCTGTGCTGCTAACCCACTTTGCTTCTGTGTCCGTTAACTTTCCACCCTTCAGCCGTCCAGTCCCTTGAGCCTGCTAGCTGCTTGAGGCAGAGACCATACCTCATCTGCACTTGTGCAACCGCAGTGGTTCTTCCATCACAGTTTTTTGAAAAACTATTTGAATTACTTTTTAGCCCCTGTCATTGAAGCAAAAAGCTTGATAATGTGATCTGAGAGATCTCCAACCACAGACTACTGGTAAAAACAAGCTGGAATGTATTACCCTGTTATACCTCCAAATGCAGCATTTTCAACCCTGTGAGTTGGTGATGCCACCAAGAGGTATTTGGAGCTTTCGGGCACAACCTGACTTAGCTCAGCCTGGCATTTCTGCCTTCAGCCGGACATCTGCAATGATGACAGACTTCTGCACACTTCTGAGAAACGCCTTTTATTGTATGACAGGAGTTGTCACATGAACGTCAACAGAAGAAATCATTCCAATAGCAATACCAAAATCAAACTATGACACAGATGCAAAAACCAAACCAAACCAAAACCAGAGTCAAGATGATGAAAAAGCAGTGCACCGTTACACAATGTAAAACATAAAGACAGCCACATTCTTCTGCTGAAGTGTCAGATGCTCATCATCATCACAGGAAATAAATGGTTTCAACCTTTTCTCCCCCCTCCTCCCCCAAAATGAGGCCAACTTTAAAGTGAGACATTTTGAAGGGCCAGATTAACACAAAAAGCAGCAATTTCAGGAAAGTTTCTACACCATTTGGATCTTTTGTCCCCTTCTGATTCTTTTGCAATCTTATTTTCAACATGTATTGGGAAGGTTAAAAGAAACCGTCAACATCACTTCAACAACCAGCATTACTGATGTTGGTCAGAAAAAGGTCCTCCCTCTTTCCAAAGGGCAGTACAAATGGTGTTCCAGAAGACAACGACCATCTGGCAAATGAGCTCTGGTTCAGTTCACTGAAGAGAATTTTGCCCTTAAAATAAGAAAACATGAGATAACCTATCCTTGAGAACTGTGTCGGTTCTGACTCTCCCAGTGGTCTTTTGAGGAGGGGTGGAGCAAAGATATACCAAAACAAATGTCTGAAGAACAATTCTTGAGATCAGAAGTAGAGTTTTTTACACCAAACAACCAACAAGTTCTGTGACTGATGATTTTCAGTATTACTGTATAAAGTTATATTTATTAGAAATAAGACTCTGCAATACTTTAAGGCACCTCATGGTGAAGAAATATTTTAAAGGCTTGAATAACTCAGAAGACTGTGTTCTTTTTCCAAGATCCCCAGGAAGGAATGTAGCTTATAGTAACCAGCTTTGCTATTTCCAAATAAAGCATGAAAATTTTCAAAGTGGAAGTTTAGAACTTTTTGAACTTTTCTTTAAAAGGAAACATAAAACACCTTGCTGGAAAGATCATTTGTCCATTTAACAGACCGAGACTTTCACCAAAGGAAGGGCTTTTTCATCCCTGATCTGAGTTTTGCCATTCAGGTACATTGCACTTTTTTACTCAACTGAAATTAAATGGGTCGGTTAATCTTAGCCAACAGACATCTAAACAAAACAACTATCAACAACAAAAGCAACAGAAAAATCTAAAGAAAAATTTCCCGATTAAAATATTTTTGTTACTTTAAACCAAAAAGATGGATATAAGGCCAATGACAGACACGAATGACTTGCTATCAGTTGTTCTACTCAGCAATTTATGGGTTTCAAGTGTGACTTTTTTAAAAATTTGTTTTCTCTTATATTGGTATTTGATACCTACAGCTAGTAATGTCCTGCTAAAACATGTGAAGAAGCAGAATCAGCATTTTCAGAGATACCTAACATTTTTGTGCGCATTCAAAAAGCTACAGGATCAAATTAATTCTAGCTTATAGATTGATAGCTAGATCTGTCAGGGTCTCATACCAGTGAGTCTGCAGCAGCCAGCGTTTTGGAGCTCTGCTCTGAAATATAACTTACCATAGACTCATTTCAGAGCTGAAATGAACTAAAACTGTAATTATACCCTTGGTTTACGTGTGCATATCTCCTTGGTTCTGCTAAAAAAATATAAACTCAAGGTATATAGCCAGGAGAATGTAGTGTTCTCTTAGAGTATTTAAAAGTCTCAGTGTATTATACACCATACTCACGCTCTTGTAAGAACTAACTATTTAGAAATCAAAAGAATTCACTACTGTAAAACACAGCTAGACTCTGATTATGTCCAAACTGGTCAATAAAAAAGGTAAACAAATGAGCTCACGCATCAGACTTCATTCAGTGTCTACACTGCCTTACTGGTCAGCTCACCCTAGCTCTGTTTTGGACCACTCCAGCCAGGTCTCTCCACGACAAAGCTTGAGCAGAGTTTGGACACGGTTCAGACCATGGATCCCTTCCAAAAATGCAGTTACAGACAAGACCATGCAAGGATGAATTTCCTTCATGCTACACAGTCCCCCAGCATTATCCCACGTGACTTTACGCACTCAAACGCTTCTTGGCATCCTCACATACCTCTGCAATCCAAACACCACTCTACTGAGCTGCAGAACAGCCATATCCTTATTTCAGACAATTTGAATTGAAAAGGAAAACAAACGAAACCAAAAAGCGCTAGATGATAATTGTGTGCTAAGTCCACAGGGGGACTGCATGAGCCCAGAGAAGAACATGGGCCAAGAGATACAGAAACGTGGATGTGGCTCGTGTGCTCTAAGAAGGAATAGCCATTAGCACTGCTTATGTGAGCCAATCTGTGCCACACGGCTTTGGGGACAGGTAGTTGTCTGTGACCATCTGCACCAGACAGCACAAGCCTCATGCTGTGCATCACTGCATGAAGTTCAGTTCCACTGATATCAATGGGATTTGTCATAGCGTAAGGTGCTACACACCACAGAAGTGTCAGAACCTCCCAAAAGCAAGCTAGGGACAAGAGCATTTAATTTTGTAACTTCCTGCTAATGATAGAATAGGATGTTTCCAGCAAAAAGGGACACCTGATGTTTGTTTCCCTCCCACCTTGCCCCACCAGAGGAAGCTGGCTGGTGGCACTGCTGGTAGTAAGAGGTCCTCCCCTCTCTCTCGGTATCTCACAGCAGGACAGCAAGCCTCTGAGCCTCACCGCAGGGAAGATGCTGCAACAGGCAAACGAGGACTCTGCCACTCGCCAGCCTCTCACTGCTGGGCTGACTCCTGAGCAGGACAAAGTCCTTCTAGATGAGCCCTTGTGCTGAGGCACAGGCTTTGGCCTCAATTTACTTCTCAACAACGAGAGAGTAATTTTGTATTTGAATTGGTTATTTGCTGGTAGAACTGCTTGAAATGAGAAACATTCGTGTTTGCCTTACTGTTAGACCACTGGGTGAACACTGGGTAAATAACATTTGTCTTACAAAGGTAAGAGCAAGCATCTTCAGTATTTTTTTTTCCAAAAGCATAGTATTTTCCATGTATTGAAGAGATCCGTTGCCTTTTAGTCTCTTCTGTTCTCTTCAAATAGTAAGATGAATAGATTCATATTCTACTGGACCTCAAAGAGTAGGTATTCTCACTAAACATGAAAAAAATCTGAAGCAGCATAGCACTTGCTTGATTTTTTTTTTTTTTTTTTTTTTTTTTTTTTTTTTTTTAAGCATGGGAATAGTGCCTTTACATTAAAGTGCTTTGCTGAATCAGGACATAACTTAGGAATACCAAACCTCTCTCTCTCACTGCATTCCTCTCACTACCAGCAACAGTCATTCAAAACTACAAGTTGTACTTTCCTACCTCTTGCGGTAGGATGGTAACTTCAAACAGCTCGAGTTCAACAGAACCCCTGATGCAGAACTTTAAATGTACTAAGGTTAAATATTTTTAACATATATCTAATGAATTTGTTGTGTACCCTGCAGTTACAGCTTTGGCTTGAAGGCACAAATATTAAGGCACAATAAATGCAAATAATGTATACATTTCAATGTGTTGGGTTGAAGATAACTTTGTACTACACAGTATTTAGGTATAATGACATGTCATTCAAACATTTCCTCAAGTTATTTTAATACCTTTTTTTCTTTGATAACCTGGATAAAAAGAGGAATGTATGTTAAATTATTTAAATATTTCTTCAGTGCAAACATGGTAATTTTCTTCTAAAGCATAGAAGATGGAGATTGATTTTTCAGCATTTGGATTTTAGCAAAATAAAACTAATATTTACATTCATCTTGAACAGCGTTATTTGAATTATTTATCCAAAAAAAAAGTATATAGTACTTCTTGCTATCAAAAAGAAAAAGTATTTTTGGCTTGTTCTTTTTTCTACCAACCTGCATAGCTACTTATGACACGTAGAAGGACAACTGCATTAGACAACGAAGTTGTGCACTACCGAATCTGCTGTTTAGACATAGCTGTCGTGCTAAAGTGACACTGAAAAAAATTTTGGTTTTGCTTGCTCTCAAAATAATTCAAAAAGAGGAAAAGGACGCATTCAAATTTTTTTTATAAGCTCCAAATATGCACCTTTTAGACCTGCTGGGTGTCCTGCACCTGTTTAAATAAAAGAGATCTCTACCACATAACTTTCAAATAAAAACAGAGTCTGCCTAATTTCCTTAGCGATACAAACATAATTAGTTGGAAAGGAAAACATATTGCACTGAAATTAAAGAAAGAGGGACAGTAAAAATTTTCTTCTCAGTATTAAATAGGAAGGATGTCCAGTGCAAAGAATCGCCCCCTCCCTTTCCTCTCCCATTGACACTTGCAAACATAGTCACTGAGTTTAGATGATCTCAGGTTTACATTCTATGGAAAACAGTTACGGTTATTAGGAATCACAGTGCAGTTTCGGTTATGCATAATCCTGAGGAAGGATCCAAGGAGGAATCTGTGGCAAGTTGACCATTCTGAACTACTTCTGGGTAATTCTTACTGAAGTACACCTAGGAAAAATAGCAGATTCTGTGAGTAATTATGCATCAAACACCTTTTAGTTTCAAATAAAATTTCTGGAGATAAATACAGTAAAGATAAATACATGTCCTAAGGAATCCCAACAGGAACTTCAGGTTAGTGGCATTCAGTAACTGCATGTAACTGAAAAATTAGTAAAATTACTATATGATCTTATATTATAACAAAGCGTGAGAAAAATCCCACACAACCTGTAGATCCACTCAAATTCTGGTAATTCAGATAAACAGATATATTTTATCACTTTATATTAAACTGATAAGTAAAATCATTTTACTAGCTCAAAACATGGAGATAAATTAAAAACAGGATGACAAAGAAGCTGTGAAATCTTGCGTCTGCACAAGGGTTTCTCATTTTCACACATAAAATGAACACAATGGATTTGGATGTTAATATCAGGTTGTAATCCCTATATTTTACAAACTATGATTGACAACCATTGAAACTTCGAGGTATATGTATGAAATATCCCAGCGTTTAATTTGTGCTGCAGAGCAGTTATAGGGCCTATAGAAATGTGATCTCTGGATAGTGAACCACAATAATGAAAGAAGAAGCAAAAGCTTTAACAATGACTCAACCAAGCAACTTCTCTAAAATGTAAGATGATACCAAATAATAGGACAGTTCTTTGCCAAGCCTTTGAGTTCCTGAATTCTACCAATTTCTAGCTCAACTAGAAGAGATACAGGTTTCCTGATAAATGTATAATCAGAACATAAAGGAAATGAAATGCTGTCAAGTTTCACTGTTCCACAATCATCAGTTTTTAGTAGCTGTATCATATCTCTGTTCCTTGACAGATGCGCATAACAAAATGAAATAATGTCAAGACTCGTGCACTCTTATCTAAAAATGTGTTTGGGTGAAAAAGGACTTCAAATGCAATTTTTTCAAAGAAGAATGTGAAAAGTTTTGTTTGAGTCTTTAAAAACAGAAAATACACTATCTTTCTGAAGCTGACATGTGTCACGAGTTAGGTCTTATAGTCAGACTGCTTTGACTACGGCTTATGAAACATTTCTCCAATTTATATTTGAGAGCGTTGTCAACAAAGTTCAGTTTTTTTGATAATAATGTCCTTTTCATATATATGAATACATGTATAAGACACGTGGGATAAAAAAGAAATAGTCAATCTATAAAAACATTCCTGTAAGTACCACTGTCATCTTTTGTGGACACACGCTAACACAGGATATATGCATCTTTACAAGTTTCAAAGAATATTAAGGTCTGATTTGAATCAACAAAAGAATTGGAAGTCCTGTTAAGAGGCATTCCTCAGTAACCAGCCACGATCAGATGCAACAGAGGAAAGTTAATCAGACACCTGCATGCACACACGCTGCAGAGACGGCAGCACCAGTTGTGTATTCCCATCCTGTTCCTGGGTTAAAACATAAACCTTTGGCATACTTCTAATGCAGCTTTTGAATGTGAATTTTTTTTTTGAAAGTTAATAGAAAACCTTGGCACATTACTAGAGACGTAATGAAATGGCATCTGCTTTTCAACTGTCTCATTACAATTCTTCCCCTGAGCCCAGTCCCTCAAGATATTAAATGCCCAAGTCTTTTTACAAGTTTCTTCCACTGCCAACCTTTTAAAAAGTAATCACTGAGGTGAGATAACACCTAGTATTTTTAATATTTACACATCTGTCATAGGTTTAAAATAAAATCACCCTTATTTTTCCCCTCAAAGTACTCAAAAACTGATTGACAGAAAACTAGCCCTATCCCAATGCCACCAAAGCTTACAGAAAAGCCTCTCTCAATACTGCCAAGAGCAAGGAGAACACACCGACTCTTGTTTATCTGAATAATTGAGCACTTTTTTCCCCTTTTTAAGTCTTTGGTGACTATTTCTCAATTTCTGATAGGATTTTCTCCTAATAGCTTCTTGTAAACCGAGCAAAGATAAAAACACGGTCTCACAATGCCAAGCATAACTCTATTGCAGTCAGGCTCACAGGCTACTTTATATATACTCGGCGGTCTCCAACGTGAGCTGTGCCTGCGTTGTTTTCTTTGACTTTTGCACAAAAAATGGGGATACTGAGTGACCAAGACAGACATACAAACAGCAGCGCTGGATCAATTTGGAAGCCTGAGCTAAGGTTCTAGCAATAGTTCAATCTTGCAAAGCTTAGCTAAGATGCCCACGAGATTTTTTTGAAAATTAGGTCTCCTCAAAGATGTCCAAATTAGTCTTCCAATTTAAGGTGTGTAGTGCCTCTTCTTGCACTTAAAGGATATATGCAGAATCCATACTGTTCCAGAAAATGCATTTAAAGTCTCACCTTACTGAAAGAAGCTCTTGCAACAAGTTTGTTCTGCGCAAGGTTCAGGTCCAAAATGCAATAAATCAAATAATCATTGCCAAAGCATGGCCACATTCCAAGCCATTTTACTTAGCAACCCACTGTAACGCCTTTTGAAAAGTATGTATATATGCCATATTACCATTTCTTTTTATGTGCAGCATGCTGTTTTTCAACAACAGAAAAAAGCTGTTCTTCATAAAAACAGTTCTTAGTAACCACAGTAGGAATGTATGAGACCAACAGCAATACATGTAACAGACTTACTAGTGTAAAAAGAAAAGCCATCAGAATCAGCTCTTCTGACTAAGCAACTTCTCTCAAAGTATGCATGAAGCACAAGGGACAGCAATAATGAAAACCCTGAATTAACGTCCAAGTCCTTCAAACAGAAAGGACTGTAACTGTGCTTCTGGGTAGCTGCTGACTGGAGATACAGTCTCTCGATTCCCATATTTTTGGGCTGAGTGTGGATAAGCACCATGCTTTGCATTCTTGGCAGATGCTAAAGCTTGTATCTGCCTTCTAGCCTGGGAGTTAGCAAACTTTTTCATCAAACCACATTTCAGCAGAGACTGGTTCCTGGATCTCTTCCCTTCCTGTACAAAATCACATAACATTGATGTGGTAACTGCAGATGACTATATGGGCAAGTAACATCAGGCAATTATTTTTATATATTTTGAATTATCTTTGAATGCAATTGTGCAATTGGGGAGGGCTGCAGGGAAGGAAGAAGAGACAGCGTGACATGGCTAAAACTCTACAGATGACAGCTGGACAGCCTCACCTCTTGCCGTTCCAAGGATCAAGCCTTAGGAAGCTGGCCTTCACTTTACAGACAAACACTGGTCACATGAATTTGAAGCTATCCTTTTAAACATCACTTATATAACCTCCACACTGTCATACATATACCATAAAAAACCACGGCTAAACCATTCCCTTCTAGTAATAAAATACAAGAAGCTACATTGCAGCAATGGAGGAGGACAGCAGGACTCATTACATAGTTTAGTTAAGACAAAACTGTTTCCTCAGTTCTGCAATTAGTGCCACACGTGAATTTATAGTGTATGCTCATAGCTACAAAGCTTCACCTGAAAAACTCTTAAAAAAAAAAAAAAGATACTTTAGTAGCTCTAAAAAAATTCCTAAGAGTATGAACAGAAACAGAAATCTCTTCCCTAACCTTCAAAAAGGTCAATAAAATAGCCTCCATGGCAGCAAGCACAATTTTTCATTTTTTTAACAACTTGTGGAAACACGTCTATTTTACTAGGAAATAGCCAGACACCTGCCATTTTGTCCCCTGTCTTTATGTGTTGCTTCCGGCCTGTTGCTCTCCCATTTCTCCAGGGAACAGTTTGGAGTTTGCATTTCCCTAGCTCAGCTCCACACATCCAGCAACTTGAGGAGAGGAAAGCATAGAGGCTAGAGATAAGAACTTTGCCTCTTGTCTTAAAAAGGCTATCTTAGGTCTATACATGCCTAATATCACTGCCTTACTTGCACGCTGAAATTAAAGTTACATGACTACGAAGCAAGTTTGCCAAACTGAGCACTGCCAGTCTCAACTGAAGCAGTGCTGAACCTTCATCGGCACTGAGAGAAATAAAACCTTGCTCTGGACATACCAAGTGGTAAACTATCAAGAAAAAAGAAATGAAGCCAAAAGCTAGTTCAAATGAGTTCCTTGATCAGAGGTCATTTTTTTATCTTCTTATCTCTGCTTCAGCTTTCCATCTGAAAAGTGGAGATGTTACAGCCTCACCTCAGAGGCATATTATGAAAATTAATCCATTGATTAAACACTTTGATTGCCAGAGGAATGGTCACAATTACATCAATAATTCTGTACTCAGAATAGCATTTGAATAGTAAGCAGTAAACCAGGCACAGAGCCTTGTAGGGAACAGGGAGGCAACAAAACACTCAAGAGCTGTTTCTTAATTGAGCCTTGCTCATCCTATGCGCAGAACAGAGCAAGGGTACAAGAACAAATTAAGAGAAAAGCACAAAAATAAGAATGTGATCACATCCTGAGAGACCATAATATAACGCACAGGCACTGAACCTCAAACTAAAATTTGATGGGCCCATTTAAAAATAGAGAAATAGCAGAGAAAAGCTGGGCTCTGCAGCCTTAACATGGTTTACAGCAAGTTTTTATAAGATCAATGCCCAGCACAGGTATGTCATGTATTATTTACACTTACCGTTTTGTGTACATACAGAAGGATGCAAGAAATCCAAACAGTCTTTCAACTCAGGGTATATAAATACACTTATCATTTGGAAGTCTGTGTATATCCCACTAAAAAAAGCATTGAAAATGACAGCTTTGCCTTGCAAAGCCAACAGATTCTTTAGTGGAAGGCTTACTATAACACTGAATATGCTAACTTGAGATAAACAAACTGCAAAGACAAACTTTAATTATCACTTCTTCTAAAATTACCCGTTTTGCTGTTTCGATCAGAGAAGCCGCTTCAGTCTTGCCCACTTGTTGCACCATTTTGTAAAACAAGCCATCTTGCTCTTGCAGCAAAATGTAAGGTTCACCATATTCTTTCAGTCTTCCCGCATCTAAAACCTGTTAAATGAGCAGAAACCAACGTATTAACTTACGAAACTCAAAAACAAATGTTACAGACTACAAGCAAGGGGAAAACGCATACACTTTAAGTGTTAAGATGAATTCTGTATCCTGAAAACGAAGTATGTTCTCTTCAAACAAGCATAACACTTTTTCAGTTTATAGACCTGTTGTACAATTTTAGAGTGCCCTACAGCCATTCCACCTATAGGAATCCAATGCAAAGTTATGCAGAATATGGAAATACAATGTTTGTGAAGCCAACAAAGCAGATTATAAGACTCATTGTGTAAGAAAGAAACAGAGGCCTAAAATGGGCTCTGAAGTAAACAGCTGTGGGTAAAAACCACGCAATAACCACCAAGATGGTTAAGGGAGAATAAGTACATCTTTTGGATTAGAGGAGGTGAAGACGTAATTAAAGAAAATAAGGGTGTTGCTGAAGAGATAAACAATTTCTTGCATCAGTTTTTGCCAACTACATATTAGAAAGATACTTACCCTGAACCTATTCTTTCTACATAAAAAAAGATGAGATGCCACCAGGGACATAGGTACCCAAAGAGAGGAGGGGAGGAGGAAAAAACAACAGAGAAATTAAAAAGGCATTAAGTCAGTAAGCCACAGAGGATACATACAGTCAAAAATATTAGAAGAATTTACGAATAAGCTGATTGAACCTCTACGAAAATATTCTCATACTACTGACTCTAAGGACTGCATGGTAGCAAATATTGCACTTACATTCTGAAAAGCCTAATGGGATCATTCAGGGAACTTTTAGACCAGCATATATACATTTTAGATAGGACAGCAATTTCGTCAAAACAATCATTAAAACACAAGTAGAAGACACATAGATCCCAGATAGAGTTTGTTTTAGCAGAAGTAGATAGTACCTCACAATCAGGTAAAGTTCTTAATGTGCCTGGAGAAAACTAAAGGAGAAACGGTTTATATGGATTCCAGAAAGGTATCTGGTATAAGTAAATAGCTGTGCTACAAGAGACAGAAATTTTTCAAGAACCTGGACAGAAAACAGAGATCAGAAATAAACAGTGTATTTTATTTTAGGGAAAGCTGAACGGGTAGGAACGGGTGGGAACAACATTGCTCTGGCATATGTGGGCAGCTACATATGTGTTAGTCATCAGAAAAAGGAGTTATTAGAAGTGTGACAAACCTGCAAATGAGACAAAAATGTGCGGGAAAGTCTAGACCAGAGAAGATTCAGATACAACTAATTAACGTAAGAGAATGAGAAACACAATAGCAGGGAAAAGTCAATATTGACAAACGCAATACACTCAAATGCTTAACTGGCTTATAAATTAATGGTATTGACTCAAGAAAGAGATTTGGGTATCAGTCTACCAGTCCAATACTTTCATCCATGTGTAAGAGCAGTGAAGTTAAAAAAACAAAAAGAAAGAAAAAGAAGTTATGTGAGAAAACAAAGTAATTCAGAAAATATTTTTGTTCTTATAGAAATAAAAAACTGAATACACATGGCATATTACTGAAAAAGATATTGCCACAACAGAAGGATTTCAAGGACTCATAACCAAGACATAATTGTGGTATAGATACTTGTAAGGAAAAAAAAAAAAAAAAAAAAAAAAAAAAGCTAAAAAACTGGAGCTGTTGATTTCAGGAAAGAAATTAATAAAAGGTATTATGAGGACAACTTCCAAATTAACAAAAACAGTTTGCAAACTTCTGTTTGAAAGAAGAAACTCCAATAACCTTGCAGACAAATTCAAAGTCCTGTGAGGAAACTTTCAAATGTGCAATTTCTGCCTGAGCAACTCCTTAAAGCAAAACATCCTGATGGGCAAGAGCTCGGCAGATCTCCAAGCCGCCTGGACCCCTGTTAACGGCAAAACCCACAGTGAAGTAGGATGGCTGAGCTAATTTCTTTGCCTGCACTGGTGTGAAAATTCCACACTGCCGAGATCGCTGTTGACTTGTTTGACACCAGGCAAAAGGCGCCCACTCCTTCACTTCCGGTTCAATTAAGTACGTGACATTTGAATGGAAAATAACTCAGCCAACAACAGCAGCATAATTACATCTGATTTTATAAATTGTATGCACAGAAACCTACAAGAAGTTATTTGCTATTTTCAAAAGCTCGTATCTTAGAGCACCCAGCTTATACCATGATTTTCCCTCGCAAGCGATTTCCAGTACTGTTCGGTATGTAGCTGAAGAAAGTGCTCGTGGAAAAATTTTAAAATATCTGTAATATTGCATAGCACAATATATAGTCATTTAATATACAATGGATGCAGTATTTCACCTGCAAAGGTACATTTGGCGTACATGTTGATTTTGCAGTGTATTTAGTCCTTTGCCATTTAATTTGAATACTTAAGGTTTAATTACAAATATAATTTTAATCACCATCTTTTATATGCTACAGTATGTCACAGTTAAGGGCAGCTTCCTTAAAAAATGTAATAAATTAATTGATCATATACAGTTCAACATAATAATTAAATTGGCCTGCCACAGCATAGGACATCTCTGGTGCCTTGAATAAGTTTAGTTTCTTTCAGCATAGCACTAGATTATGTAACCTTAAGAAGGAAAACAAAAAGCATCTTCATTAAATGTCTCTCTCACAAGTAAGGAACTACAATAGAAAAGTAAAGAGTTTTCTAAAATTTGTATTACTGCGGTATTTGAATTGTAACACTAATTTTGTGAATATCTGAAACAAAAACAAACATGGACAATCTTTCTCCTCCAGAGAACCTGGGAGGGAAAAAGGAAAAATTTATTTTTCCTTGACAAGTTTTAAATAGCCAAGTCCAGAAGATAAATAGATAGAGCAAGTGATCTGGGAGTCTAGAAAAATTCCATTCACATTTTAAACAAATCATTAATGTATTCATATCCTTTTCTTGGGGAATAATAATGAACTTGTGTTATGAAAATAGACAGAACAAACAAGCCATGTTACTTTTTTTAAAAATTTGAAAAGAAAAAAAAAAAAAGAATGAAACTGAACAGACATTATCATTCCTACAAGTCAGGAATACTCTACAAACCCTATTCACCAAGGAAAAACACGGTTTCTACTAACTGCTGTCACCTATGAAGCAACGGAGAGAATTTAAGCTGATTTACTTGGTAGTTATACATTTATATATTTATACATTTATAAAAAAGCGCTTAGACAAAGAGATAGGTTCTCTTCTTTGAAGAAATACGTGCTGATAAAATTTAAATAAATAAATAGGTACTTTGGCTAAGGCTTTGCATACTCTTACTCACTGACTCCAAGCCAAATTAAAATCATTAGGACTTCAAAAAGCCAGCTAATCATTCAGGAAAGGTGGAATCTGGTGTTTACCAGCCACATATTTTCTGATCAACTTGCATGCAATGCTTATCACCGCATAATACGACCGAATCGAACCCAGATATGTTCCAAGGCAGTTGTACCAGTGGAACTTGATACAGAAAAGCCAGAGAAGATTGTAGCTGGGGAAATCAGATCAGCAGGATAATTATGGAGGACACACACAGGAGCACGGCACTCTGAATCAGACTGGGATTTCCTTATAGACTTCAACACAGATTTTTCAGAGAGGGGTATTTTGGACAAATCATTGAACTTTTCATCAGCTCCTCGTTCTGACTGTTTGTAAAATACAACAAATAAAGCCTCATAATCGTTCTGTGGGAGTTAAGCACCTGTGAAATACTTAGCCCAGAGTAAAATAAAACAAACACAGAAAAAGCATATAAACCCAAAGCAGTCACATGTAAACCAGGGCCAGAATCTCTACTGTCTTGTGCTGGCAGTCTCCTTTACTTGTGACTTCAACAGGATTTTCTCAAGCAGAAAAGTAACTCCAACAGGACAAAATTTACAAAATTGGCTGCTGGTGGTCATGCAAAAGAGCATGCCGGAAAATTCTTATTCAATGGAATTTGCTCACTTCCTCGCATAAGGTGAAACTGCTCTTTACTTACGGATATCCAAACCACCCTTACTCAAACAGCGCTATTCAGACATACTATGTTCAAACAGCGCTTAAACACTGTATCCTTCTTCAGTAAAATCCTCTCATGCCACCTAATTCTACTCCATCTAATGTTTCATTCCAGACGAATAGTCTGCGGCAGTGACTGCTCATCCCAGTTGTGAATTTTTCATGTTGGGTAGGAGGCAACATAGTTTGAACAGCATTTTGACATGGAGGCACAGACTAACATAGAAAGAGTGGGATTAAAACCATGGTAGGGAAGGGGCAGAAAAACAGAAAAGAAGTTCGTTGAACTTGACTGACCTGCAAAGGCAAACATGAAAATGGAGTATCAGCCATTCTTCAGATGTGTTCTTTACATTAACTCTAGCTAGCCACAAAAATGTTGCTGAACTAAATTTGCGTAAGATTTGGCAACTACAAAATAGTTGTCCATTTTTGCCTCATATGTATCCTGCCAGGGTATTTACCTCCATTCTGCCTAGGTTTCCCTGCCCCTAAAACTCCAAACTTTATAGTGTTTCCATTCCATAGCATCATAGTGTAATGTATTAACCACAACAAAAGGGGGAAGACAAAAAGGAAAACATAAAATGGTGGAAAAGAAATCGGAGATCCTTTTGACAAAGAAAAGAGAGAAATGAGACTATGAATGACAAGGATACAGCATCAAGATAGCCCAGAGTCCAGTGGACACCTAGGCAGCAGAACCAGGACAGCACCTTTTCTCCCTGATGATTCCTGCAACTGATCTATATTGTTCTGTTGCTCAGGACTTTGGAAAAGCAAACATTGATTTTGTAAGTGAATTTAAAATCTTCTTTGTGGATTAATGTAAGTAAAAGAAGTATCATTAGCCAGAGAAAGAGAAAGACCACGGACTCTTAAAGACGTTGTAACAAATACCATGTACTTATGGCTATCCACAGACGCAAAAAAGAAAGTTCTAAATCCTGCATTTTCTAACTTTCAGCAACAAAAGCAGACAAACCAAGAGAACAATAGTTATAAAACATTCTGAGAAAAAAACAGTCCAAGGTTGGAAGTGTTCAGCAACAGAGGAGGGGGGCATGGGAATTTATTTCAATTATTATTGAGGAATGACTAGTATTCCTATTCACGTTCATCTTCACCATAAAGCCAGAGGGAAAATGGGACATTTAAGAGTTGATCATAAATGTTTTTATTTCCTATTCAAAAGGAAAATAATTCAAGCAAATTATCTCCTAGGGAATACATCTGATTTAATTTAGACTTGGAGAAGACATCACCAAACAACAAAATTATTATTAAAGTTCAAAACTCCGTTAGGAGTACAACTTTGAACAATGTTTTCCTCAGAGAGCATACATCAAGATGATCTTCAATAAAGTCCTGGGAAGAGGAGAATATTCAGGAGATGCTTCTGGTTATATCATACTATAAGAAATATATTTACCCAAGACAATACATAGCTTTGTGGGAAAGATTCAACAGCCTGTGCTCCAGTTGGCATTAAGTTCAGATGCAAGCATGTTCCGTCTCTTCCGCCTCATCATGGTTTGTCAAAACAGATCAGAAACATGTACATACTTCTCTGAAGAATCATTTATAAATTATCAACATATCTAAACAGGTTTGTGAACATCGAAGAATACTGAGAAGGCTGCAAATAAAACTCAGGAACCATTTTAAAGTTTTTTTTCTTTTTAAGCGGTTTTTCTTTGGTTTTGGGTTGGGTTTTTTAGGGTGGGGTTTTTTTTTGGTGGTGGAGCTTTTTTTGGCTGTCTTTTGGTTTTTTTTTAGTCTTCAGGTTTAATCTAAGCATCCCCCAAGCCCCTTCAGGGCTCCTACACAAATTACCAGTAACTCCAGACAAATCTGGCATCAAATAATGTACACTTCATACATCATGTGTACAAACAAAGCAGAGCACACTTGGGCATTTACCTTCTTATAATCTGAATTATTATTTTCAGACTTTCCAAATATTTCACCTCAGCAGATCTTTGCTGTAACAATGCCAAATCTGCCACTGGTCACTGGGATTTGACATGTACCTCCTGCCCGCCTTCCCCACTTCACAGAAAAGACAACTTCAGACATCTTGTTCTGTAACCAGAAATAGTGGATTTCTTTAAACTGAAATTTTTCTTGAGCTAGAACTTAGGGAAAATTGAGCATGCAACGCTGGCTGGTAAATTTTTCCACATATGAATTAATTTTACTTTTCTCACAGAGGCTCAAAAATCTACCTTCTTCTTTTCTCCATCTGATGGCATGCCACTGTAAGCTAGTTGGAATGTTGTGGGGAAAAAATATCAATTACTTATGTAGTAATGAGTCTTATTCTACTGATAATCATTTGATATTAACTCCTTCTGTATGTTGTTGGAGGAAAGAAGCCTGTTAACCAGTCACTGCAGATGTTTCTTGTATTGTTCAGTTTCTTCACCTCAAAACATCTGATATACCAGTGCAAGTTCAACCTTTCCCTTAGAGGGTATGAAGGGTTCTCATGCCACTTCTTACCAACAGCTGTACACACTGACAAAACTCTCCCTTGGTCAATCAGTAATGACTGTTTCCACCACTGTAAAGCCACATTTCTCAATCAGGATTGCAGAATGGCTCAAATGTGGCCCTGAAGTGATAGAAGATATATTTCAGCTTAAGAAATCCCACTCTTTAATAAGGCTTTTGAGGGCCTTAGGAAGTTAGATAAGCTACAAGGATATTATACTTTTCAAGAGGTTAAGGAATATTGTTGCAGATGACTGGGCATGTCTCTTGGTTTTATCAGTTTCTGATGACAATGAACTTGTGGCTCAGCTGCCATGCACACAGTTTTACCTTATCAGAAACTCTCTGTTCAAAGCATCAGCCACCAGCATGTCCTGTGCTAATTTGCTTTTAAACAGTAATATAGTCTTTCTGAGAGCAAAAATCATTCTCTAAAGATGTGTTAGTTTTTCTAGTATGGTCTGGATTCCGTACCATTGTATTTAAAGAAACATGATGCAACCGTCCTGTTCTCATACTGATAGAAACACATTCACACACAAATACTTGACAGAATGAGAGACTGGCTTCACCTCCTGCAGTAATTCAAATCCAGCTCTTCATTTGAATGCTCCCAGCTGAAGTACTGCCTCAATAATTAGTTGTTTGATTTAGGCAAAAGAAGAATCTTGTTGGGCAGTCCTCTTGAAATTGGGAGCAGCTTTTAAGAACTCAAAGATGTCAATGTTTTGGAGAGGTGTGGCTTAAAACTGGCAAAGAGAATCACCAATCTTAGCATCTTTTCAAGCTTATTGGGATTTTGATTCAATTTAGAGGCAGCTGGGCCACATGTCATATTTACAACTGTCATAGACACTTTATTTCAGCTGGTAAAACTTTGATACATGACCATGTCACATAGCTCAGTATTTTATGCAAAACTCGGCCTAAACATCAATATAATATAGTCTCTTAATGGTAAAGATGCATAAATTACTCAGCTTTGAAAACAATATGTTCATGGTTGATATTGGTTGAACTCAATTATTAAATTCCGAGAAATAACATGGAAGGATCTGGTTTTCCCTTGTGGTTTGCTAAACATCAACTCAGTTTCAGAAGACCTGGGAACAGTGGAAATTGCCTTCGTTCAGATTCAAAACAAAACTGATCATTTCTGAAAAATCACTTGCTAAATGCTCAGCTCTTCCAGAAACTCTGCAAGTCTTGAGTTACCAAATTAAAAGAGAAACCTAACAGTTCCCAGGCCCTTTGCTCTCCATCAGTTGGCCAGATGGGCTCCAACACAGCCAAGAGCCAAGTAGGTAGGCTGGCATTAATCACACTCAACGTCTGCTGGAACTGCTTTAAATACTCTGAAGAGTCTCCCTGAAACATTTAGCCCTTAGCGTTAAGTGTTGAGGTCTTTCCTAAGCTTTCACATTGGATTGTTTGGAACCTGAAAATCTGGACGTCCAGACAATTTACCAGTCATCTTAGAGAACACAGATACATAGGCAATGTTTTTGCTGTGTACATACGGATACTGATATTCAGGTATGCTGAGACCAAGTATTCTTTCACCTCCCCTCTGCAAGGCATCTCACCTATCACCATTAATTTCTATCTTCTGCTCCATGCAGGCCCCCTATCCTTCATATTTTTATCTTCACATTTCTTTACCTAACAGACTGTGGTCCCACAGCACAGCTGGGATTTTTCTTAGGTTGAATAAAAGAAAAGAAATTAATTCTAATATTCCCTAGTCCATATTTTCAAGACAGAGGATCAGTCAAAAAAGGAGGTTTATCAGTGTTTCTTCCTTTTGAATAATGACAGCAGGTGCACAAGTATGAATGTAGCAATTTTACTGTGGATTACTGGATTCAGATCCACAATGTACTTTTAAGGTTTCTATGAAGAATTAGGTGCCTAAGTATCTTTGGATGCCTGATTATTAGTTTCAAAAATTTGGCTTTAATTCAAGCTACTATAATCCATTAAGCTCCCTTTATACTCTTTTAACAGAATAGACTTCAATAGCACAAGTATAATATCCAATAATATTTCACCACACTCCAGATAATGGGCTAATATAACGTCAAAAACCCCTTCGACTCTGTGTTACAGAACAAAAAAACCAAACCAAACTAAACCAAACCAAAACCAACCTATTTTATACCCTTGCAGTTCTCCTACTTTAGAATTTTGAAGGACTGAACAACAGCTCTGAATACAGCCCTAATTACTTCTACTTTTCAGTTTCATGTTTTACTGTCCCAGGTTCCAGGAAAATTTATGGTCTTGCCAATTGACCTGTCTTATACATCTTATGCACTTGAGGACCTGTATCTGACAGCAGGTAGCTCTCCACCAAACAGTCCTACATGTACATACTTAAGGTGAGAGAGTCAACACTAATGGCAACAGGCACAGTTTCCACAAAGAACTGTTCTACAACTAGGACTGCACATTTCTGTATCTTGTGACTTACATAATCCTCCCTAAAAAGAATGTCTAAGATTTACAATAAAAGATATTAATTTTCCAGCAGTGATATTTAAGTAAGCAGCAAAAAAGCCACCAAAAGAAGAGCCAGTAGACCACAGCATTTATGGCTTTAACTCAGTATTACTATCTTAAAAGTGTATCACCACCACCTTCCTATGCTCTTCCACATCTCCATCTGAAGTTGGGCCACTGCAGCTCACGTGAAGGTAGGGCAGCTGGGGCTCCCCAACCTCTTCAAGAGCTCTGCTTCTCACTGGGCTGCAGATTCAGACTCCCTCATGCTTATTCTACTTCTAGCTCCATGACTGTTGCATTTCTGGCAGCACAGTGCTTCAAATGGAACGGCGGAGACTGGCCTGAACCTGACCGCTCTGTGTATGCTGGTGAGTACAGCATCTTCTTGGGAATAGGGAGCATTACGTCCAGACCTCCTCAGATGGAGGACAATGTAGAGCACAGATTTCTGCGCTTCCTGGAAGAATGCTGTCATCCCAATGCTACAGAAGGGCAGCGCTAACATCACTATCATGTTTGTTTAGGTGTCTGTTAACACTACTGCCTCATCTCCAACTGGATAGACAAAGGATACTAAATGTGCGATACTGGGTCAGATACCAGAAGTCCAGAGAGAGACAAATGCTCAGGCCTTGTCTACTGCACAGCATTTTCTGTCTAGCTGTAGGTGACTCCCCTTTCACTATGCAAACTGCCTGGATCTCCCTCCAGAGTTTCCCCTTTGCTTTCAAGACGTTTACACCTACTCTTGGTGGACTGATTGCCCTGCTGAGGAGTTAGATATCTACAGTACATGAAACAGCGTGCCTGATTTATGAGGCTGAGAACTTCCACCATGGTAAACGTAATGTAACATCAGAAAAATGAGAACTGAACAAGGGAGGCTTACCGGAAAGACGTGGGAAGTAATTTTCTTGACCAAAAAAACAACTCAAGTCTGGCTGTGAAGTACATAGTATTGTTACCCTGGATATTAGTCACTTCAGAATGTAACCACAACAGGTTTTCCCATAAATAAATCAGATCTCTTCCCATGATTCTCTTCATCAAAAACTTCCTATTTGAATGACAGTTTTTAATTACTAGATCAAGTTCTGCTTGCATAAAGAGTTTCCATTTCAAAGAAGCATTGCACTGATATGAAAACTCTCTGTGGAAAAACATCCTTGTCATTGGAAAATGCACAAGTTTTGACTACTCTGTGGCTTTCCTATAGAGAGACCACAGCATAGCATATAGCACAAACAACTGCATCAGGCTCTTGCCAGATGCATATACATAATTTGCTACTGATCCACTATGTCCCTGGGTGAGCCTCAATTTCTGTAGGCTGTTTTCCCCTCTGTAAAAATACAGTTTCTAAAAAGTATTCTCAACTTGGAGAAGGAAGCAGAGAGGAGGGAGAGAAGTGGGTGATGGGGATTTTACGAGATCCCACTGGAAGTCTTGGGAGTGGTGCCTCTTGGCTGCCCCAGGCTGCTCCTGGCTGGGTTTGATGAGCTGCAGATGCAATTTAGGTAAAAGGCCCTCACCCTCTAAGGTGAGGACAGGACAGAGAAGCAGCTGTTGTGGGGCTGGGGAAGCTATGTGGAATGAGGGGCCAGCAGAGCAAGCCTGAGCTGAGCTCCTGCCAGGATTTGCCATCACAGAAGAAGCAACTGCAGCATTTCTCCCATCCTCCCCCTCTGCCAGGCAGCAGGACGGCTGCCTGTGCCGAATGGCTAAAACAGATACTGCTAGCACCTGACAGGAGGAGTTACAACTTGGGTTCTCAAACTAATGAAGAAAAAGGAATGAGAAAGCGTCCTACGAGACTCTGGAGCAGCACAGAGGGAAGAAGAAAAAAAAAAAAAGAGTTCGAAAACCGCTGGATTATAATTTTATGGTAGTATTATTTGATGGCCTGACTTAACAAGTCTTTCCAACTTTGCTTCCAAAGATTGTATGGATACTTCCCTATCTCACCCAGGTGTTTGAAGTTTAATTAATTAATGTTTGTAAAGAGCGTTACAATTTCCAGATGAAAGGTCCTATGCAAGTGCAATGTAGTATTACTCATTGAGGTGATTGGGTTAGAGAGTATCACATTACACAATACAGCTCTTCCCTCAATGATTTTAAGTGTTTGAAGTTCTGATAAATGTATTTATCACTAAGATAGATATAATGGAAATACTCTTAAGGCGTGACCTGGATTATGAAACCAGAGGTATGGTTTTGGGAATGGAACAAACGAGAATTAAAACAACTCCTGAGGCCAGATTTGTCTACAGTTGTATAAAATGTATTCTGTTCTTCCTTTCTTTTCCTCTTCCAGTAGGCTTTTCTTCTCTTCTAAAATAGAACCGGTTATTACAATGGGTGTGAGCAGACATGCAACAGTTCACCTTCAGTTCCTATTTCCATACTCATCCAACTTGACGTTTTCTCATGACTTTCTCAAAATTATTTTCTGTTCTAATTTTTTTTTTTTTTAAAAAAATGTTTGGATTAACCCTAAAAAGTGAATATTTTCTTTTTGGAAAGTTCTGCTTTAACTAGCAAATTGATTTAAATCAAAAGCTCGTGGACAACGCCAAAGTGGAGACTGCAGTCAATATGCTTAAGACAGGGCTGACATTCTAGACAGGCTAAAGGAATAGGTCAGCGTGAACTTCATGACACTCAACAATGACAGATGCAAAGTCCTGAATCTGAAATGGACTGACGCTCTGCATCAGTACCAGGTGGGGAGTAACTGCCTGGGCATCAGCTGTGCTGAGAAGGAGGTGGGGTCCTGGTGTTCAGTAAGCTAAACAGAAGTCAAGCAGTGTGCCATGGGTATCAACAGGAGTGCAGATCAAGGGAATTGCTTTATTCAGCACTCACCAGAACAGATCTGGAATATGGTGACCAGTTTTGACCTCTCAGTACAAGAAAGATGAGGGTAAATTGGAGCAAGTTCGAAACAGGGTCACCTGAGCGGAAAGTGGACTGGAACACTTGACCTATGAGGAGAGGCTGATGGAGCAGGGCTTGTTCAACCTGGAGAGCAGGGGATTTAACAGCAATCTTCCTATACCTATAAGGAAGTTACTGAGAAGACAGAAGCAGGCTCTTTAGTGAAATACACAGTGGGAAAACAAGAAACAATTGCCATAAACTGAAGGGAAGCTTCAACTGGATATAAGGAAAAAAAAAGATTTGATGGCAGATAATGCAGCATTGGGGCAGGTTGTCCAGAGAGACTGTGGAATCTCCATCTTTCAAGGTTTTCAAGATCCAACTGGAAAAAGAACTGAGCAACCTGATCTGAAATTAGTGCTGACCCTGCTTTGAGCAGGAGGTTTGACTAGAGACCTCCTGATGTTCCTGTCAATCTGATTCAATGGGAAGGCAAGGAAACCCCAGTTTATGTTCACGTTCTGTATACTTGTTCAGGAACGGGCTTGGACTTTTGTGACTGAGTTAAGCGAGTTGAAGAAGTTTGCTCAAAATTTGTTTGAAAAATAACTTTACTCATTATTTGTCAAAAGACAATTGTTAACATTCCAACTGCCAGGTTCCATCTTTGTTGTTCTTCCCTCATTTTCTAACAAACTTACCATGACAGCAAACAACAGAGATTTGGGATGGCTTATTAATGAAGGCATTATTGCACCTAGAGGTCTAAGTTAAAGGAGAAACAAAACCAGAGTTTTTAATAATACCGGGTAATGGAAAAACAATGCACTTCAATTTGTGCATTTTTACTCTTCAAAAAGAATCTGCATCAAGTTAAATTCGTGAATTACTAAAACACATTATTGACTAACCAAATTTTAAAATACTCTGAAAGCTTTCTTTAGCTGAGTCTTCTCAACTTCTGTGATATTTAAGTAAACGATTAATTTTCCATGAATGGTGTTTTTATTGTTAACGACACTCATTAATAGTTAGCCTTCTAGAGGGATATTCTTTTTTCTTGCATTTTTAACACACATTTTTCTTATTCTTCCAAAATTCTGCTATATTCCCCCTAGGAGTTACATGCCTGAGTAAACCAAGTAATTAAAAGTGTAACAAAAGCACACCTGCCATAACTCTGATCATTCTAAATATGCAGTCATATTTCTGATTTGTCTGGAAACAAAATCAATAGCTGAAAAAGGATGTCAAGAAAATAGGTTTGTTAAGGGGTCACATGTCAGTTTCCTTTTTTGGGTCCTATGCTTCTCATCCTCCTCTCTCCCCCCAAAATTACAGAAATCTGTAAGAAGATCAAAATGGAGTAATGTAAAAAGATTAAAAATATTCAAGAGTTACTAATGACTGTGGACTCAAAGGCACATCTTCTTGCAAATCGGTTCCTTAATACTCTAAAGACATCAAAGGCATTCAGAAAAGACTGTATTAGACAATGTATGACTTTCAGGAAACTAGAAATCTTAATAGTAGCTAAATTGAAAGAACATAAGGTTAAGAATAATGTACAGACTCTAAAAATGCAATGGAATAGCTATATAGTTGGTAATAATACTGAGCAGTTTGGGGAGAAGGGCAATTTCTATGCTTTGTTCCAATGATTTTTGACAAAAATAAATAAAACATCTATTTTTCATTACAATTGCACGATATTAAAGGTAAAACTAAGAAAACATCTTCATGGAAAGAGCATTCTGTGCATAACAAGTTAATGGTAGTTAATGAACCAAAACCCACAGAAATCCCTTTGGACATCTAACAAACACACACAGCTATTAATTAGGTCACAGTTGTTTCCTCACAAGTCTTTTGTTCACTTTAGTTGTAGAAAACACCAACATAACCATTAGACCTGTGGGGAGGTATTCACCAGTGAAGAAAATATTTATTTATTATACGTTAAATACTTGCAATTATATGACTACTTATGGCAGTTCTGCTGGTTTCTCTCTTTGTAAGTAAACTATAATCACTCAGTTCACAATCTACTCTATTCTACTCCTCACAACACCACTCACCTCAGTAGTTCCAATTGTTTCATTTTGTGTACTTCAGGCAACCATTGTAACTCAATCACAGATTTTAAAACATTTTGAGCATCCAATAAAAAAAAAAAAAAACATGGAAAGAATTAACATGCTTCATTTTCACGAAACAAAAGTTGAAGAAAGTTTGGTGGTTTTTTTTTTTTTTAAGGTTACAGCTGAGATGTGAAGGGTAATTTCTGCTTGAAGCTCAGTTAAATTTGAGTTCCACTCACGAACACGGTTTGCCCACTACGTCAGTTACTTCATTAACTGGCTGTGAAGAAAATGTTTGCAAAGGGTTCCTGTTCCTACTGCAGAAAATTGCAGGCTGCACATCATTTCAAGGACACAAAATCAGCCCAATTTCCTGAAAGCCTAGGGAAGACCATTGCCTTTATGAAAATAATCGGCAAGTATTTCCTAATTTCTATGTGTGTGCAATGCACTGTGGGGCAGACAAGATGGCAGAGAGGGTACTTCACAGTGGCAGAAGCTATCACTGCTCTATTGGGAACAAAGATGGCAGAGGCTGCCAGATTGGTAGTGCTTCGTTTTTTTCTGTCTGAACCTTGCTTTAGAAAGCTGGCCATGTTCATTACCTCACCAGTCTAGTTCCACTTCTCCCACCACCACCCTTGCCCCAGGGCAGCCGCTGCCTCCTTACCTCCATGTCTCCTGCCCCAGAACCTCTACCACTTCCTCCTCACACATCCCACACCACTAACTATTGTCACTGCCTCCCTCAGCCCACCGAGACTGAATTAATAAACCTGACCAAATCCAGCTGACTCTGTCCAGAGCTTCTTGGGTGTGTCTTCATGGGCTCCTACTGCTGGCAGAGTTTATTTGCTCAGGTCTGCCGCTGCGCCTCACCTGCAATGGGTTCATGCCTCGCAGGTTGGAAACCACAGGGCCAGACAATGTAAGAAGTCTTTTCAGGTCATTACTTCTATAGTTTTATGAGTTGCTAATCACAGTAACTAGGATAACTAGTTTAACTAGGATAAGTTTAAAGTATGACTTAAACCTCTGCCCAGTTTTGTATCAAAATTAAGAGGAAAGAGTCAGTAACATTATTCTTCAGGAAAAAAAAAAAAAAGGAGAATTTTAAGCAGTTAACTGTCTTACCATAATCCTGTCGCTGTCAATAATGGTGTTCAGGCGGTGTGCAATGGTCAGCACTGTGCAGTGAGCAAACTTTTCACGTATTGTCTTTTGAATGAACTCATCTGTTCTGAAACACAGCAAGAGCAATGCAGACAAAAATAAGATGTTTGCATGGATAACTGAATGGCAGGCAAGTTTTATAACTTATCAAACATGACTGTATAGCAAGAAATATGCTTATGAAGTCATTACAGTGCTTCTTCCTCTTGTTATATTAGATGACTTGGAGGCACATCACGAAACACACTCCAAAATCTATCCTCTAATACTTGAGGAGGAAAGAGTTTCTTCTTGGAAGTAGAGCAATAGGTTTCATTTCAGGACACTAATTTCCCAGTCTTTGATTACAGAAAGAGGAACTTTCTGTAGAATCAGATATTCCTAGAGATTTCTACACCAAAAAAATTCAATGTTATTTTAAGCTTTAGTTTGTGCAAGCAGTGAAGAAAAGTTGGTGAAAGTAAATATCCTTTATTGCAAATCAACTGAAGAATGAACCCAAGACAGCCTATAACTAAGGTTCTTGATTTCCACTGCAAAAGGGGATTAAGTAAAGGAGGTGGTTGGTAAACTAAACTAGGACTGGAGTAGCTCAAGAACTTGAATACAGAAAAAAGAAAACTTGGCATATTCCATAAATCAAAAGCGTTACTTGGAACACACAACCCAAGGAAAGGGATAAAAGCTTTCAAGTCAAGAGCCTAAACCTACTCTATGAATTAACCACCTAAGAAAGGATATAAGAAGGAAACATAAGACTTGTAAAGAATGACAACTAAGCTAAAGCACAGGCACTGAAGTACAGGGTTAAAGCAATAACTGTCACAAATAAAGCTGAGAACCCTGAAAAGGAAATAAAATTATACCAAAAGATACATAAGACACCAAAATGTTCTTTAGCTGTATAAACAAGCATTAAGGCAAAAGAGGTGCAATACTCATAAAACTGGAGATTATTCAAGTAAGTAACTGTACAAGAGAAGCATTGATACCACCTAACTTAAAGCATACCAGTCAGGCTTAAATGTGGAAATCTATACAGTCCTCTCTCTAGTCAATTAAAGGGGAAAGGCATGGCTGGAAGGTGCATCAAAGTACCTGAATTAGGCAGCCATCAGGTGATGCATGCCCTCTAGAGGCATCTGAGAGTCCATATTGCACAGGAAGCCCTGGCTCCCAACCTGGGCCCATAGCGAGGCCATGTGAATACTCATATATTGCCCATCAGCCTTCAAAAAACTGATGAGTGGTGACAATAGAGAAAAAGGCAGCATGGGAATGCAGGTACAGAAACTAAAATTCTCATCCAAGATAGAAGGAAGACACAAAGAACT
The DNA here is from genome assembly GCA_008921705.1 of Burhinus oedicnemus. NCBI lineage: Eukaryota > Metazoa > Chordata > Aves > Charadriiformes > Burhinidae > Burhinus > Burhinus oedicnemus. The sequence goes on from VFFE01004925.1 coordinate 28,882, forward strand.
CAAAATATACTGGGGTTAGTTGGACCAAGGAAGCTCCAGCCTAGAAGTCAGGCACTTGAAGGTGTGGGTCTCACTTCCAGGATTTCTATTAAAACAGGAAATTTTACTTTTATATAATGACTGGAGAACAATAAATGTTAAAACAAGACAAAGGAGATATTTGGATAAAATGTTATATTCAGGCAGCCACGTTAGCTTCAACCAGTTTCTTGCAAAGACTTAATTCTTTAAACTGTTAAAAGTAACTGGAAAATCAAATAAAATACAATAAAGATTCATGCAACATATGTCTTCCTCTCACAAACTATTATTTTTTAGACAGAAGTAGTACCCTACATTGAATCTGTCTGCATGTGATAAATATTTGGTATCCCTTCATAAATTAAGCAAGAAGAATTGTTCTGATGCCACCATGTCAGAAGGCACTAACAATAAAAGTGGACAAAGGCAACTTTGGAAGAACAGGATAACTTAGAGGAACGGAGTAACCGTTAAGTTTCCATAGTAGAAAGGCACAAGTTCATGCTCTGAAGGACTGAACATAACTTCTGTTACAAACTAAGTTTAAGCAATCAGCATGACAAAGGAATAGACGGATCCCTGCTGATGACAGGACGAATCATCAGAGAGAAGGAAGACATAAACAGTTAAGAAAGAGTTCCCATGCATGCTGACTGTCACCTTTATTTGGAGACAGAAACATTTAGGCTCTGTCATGAGCTTAAGAGAATCGGGTTCTGGGTCTCAGTCTGCGAAGGCTTGGTCCTTCTGCTCCTACTTCTTAAAAAAAGCTAAAGAATATGGTGGGAAGTAGGTGTCTCTCAACTCCTCCTTTTAAACCAAGGCTAGCACGCAATCGGGGAAAGAGACAGGAGGAGAAGTAATGACAGAAACAGGCTCTTTAACCCTGTGTGTTAACAGTCTTCTTAAGAAAAGGAAGCTGTTAATTCTTAATGCCCCATTAGCACGTGCATGTCTCACAGTACAGCAATACCAGCGCTTTCACTCCAGTGTTAATGCACAGATCTCTTTTGCTGTCTTCTCATCAATGCCTCAATGACCTGACTACTCTTACTTTCGAAATTAAAAAACAGGGCCATACATTAAAACACTCAGTAGGGAAGAGGCTTATATAGGCAGTGAGATTTGTTCTCTGCAGTCGTTAAGAGACAGCCTACACTGAATAATGAAACAAAAGGTTCAATACTCCCTAGAATAACGTAAAGAAAGCCTTTTCCTTTCCTTATAGTGAAGCTCAAGGTGAGGTTTCCTGCAGAGCTACTAGAGAACACAGAGAATTGTAGCTTGCTCAGGAATTTTGAAATCAACTTTTTAAAGACCTCAAAATGATTTGTAACTCCCAGGCTATCCCTGCTGTTATCTGAGGAGAATGCCCCATCCTTGAACATCCCTGTCCTCTGCATTCATTTATTATATCTACCTTTATTATGTGCATACCTTATAGCACCACCTCTTTCTACATTTACAATAGAAACCATTTCTCATTCTTAGAGAGATACTATCAAACTATTATCTTAAACAGGTATTTCCTGAACATAAGCTTACCCCTAATAAGAAACTGATGGCCATATTGTGGGTGTGACAAATGTTCTAAAATGAGACTACAAAGTAATCAGAAACAGGCCTAATAGCTCCATCTTCATATATCACAGTATGAAATCTCATGCAGACATGCTCACTGATAGGGACTCAACCAGATCCTCTCTAAGGTTCATGATAGATCTTGGAGTATAGTTTTTGGGGTGGCAGACAGAAGCACCATCAGTAACCTCCAGGAAAATCTTGGGAAGAAGGTAGGAAAGGCAAGAAAATCTAAAAGACTAAGAAAAAGATCTCTGTAGAGAATTACATGCTGACAGGGTGCAGAGACTATATCACATGCCAATTAGAGCTGTCTATCCTCTAGGAAGCAGCATTTCTGTCCTTTTTTCAGGGCATAAATGGACCCTTTGTGGTGCCTACCTATACTGAGAAAGTGGCCAGGCAAGTGCCAAGTGATTCCATCACCCACCCCAGTGGATCAAACCCCATCATCTTTCAGGCACGTTAGAAACCAAAGATGCAACCCGAATACCAAACTAAGGCTGCTGGATGACAAAACCTCAACCCTAATCTGATATACGAAAATGAGAACCATGACACTCCCCATCACAAGGAGCAGTACAATGAGAAAGCACAAAATGGTGGTATAGCTGTCCCACTGGCACCATGGGTTGAGGATCTAACACCAAGTTTCACAGCAACCCAAGATCTGGTCTAACCTGAATTAGTTGACTGTGTAAAAAGAAAACTATCTAAAGAGCCAGAATATATACAACCTGAATGAGAAGCAACAAAGCTGCTGAAAGGAACACTAGATAAGTCATTATCTTCAGTCTAATGTCCTCTTGGGATTGTTCTGGAAGCGCATCTCACACTACATAATTCCTGAACGGCCCTGAATAATTTCTCCAAAAGACAAACAGTTACAGATAGCAGTCAGATGTAATAAAAGGTTAAAACCTTACGAGGTTAAGCTGGCTAATGAACCGAACTATGAGCAGCGGCTGTTTTTACCAGACTCAATGAACAACCAATGTAAAAACATGGAAGTGGACTGGTCCCAAAAAGTTTTCTCCTCTATAAGCAGTAAAAATATGGGTTAACACGTAATCCTGTAGTCAGCAGGCAGAGAGCTTAGTAAAATCAACTTACTCAATATTTTAAAAAAGTCTCAGTTACTAAGGATTTTGTTTCAATGTATCACCAAAGCAACTACAGATTTAGCTCTTCTGCTCCAGATTTCATACAACTTTCCAGAATGCTTCAACTGCTCTAAAATGATTCCATTCATCGGGGTAAGAATGCCAGCTCCCGGACTAAGAAGATAAGATCAAATTAAACATCTGTCAGTCATCACGTAAAACATTCAAGTAGTCTGACTTAGGGCAACCTTCGTTATGGCAAGCTCCTCCTCTCCCTCCCGACAGCACTGACACCCCTGCAGCATGCAGAGCAGCTGGTAGCTATGAGGAGCAAGGAAAATAATAAGGGTACATATGGGAACTGCAAGATGTAGGAAGGAGGGAGAAAGGTGCACTCCAAACTCCTTCCCTTCACTCCTCTGGCTCAGTGTCACTCAGCAGCAAAGAATGGCCTAGCTGAGCTGGAGAAACATGGTGGGGAGTCCCTCAGCCCAGCGGAAGGCACGCTTTGTCACCCTGCCGCTGTATCCACTGCCTCATGCCACCTCACCCTTCTCCTCCTCCTACCCCCAAACCCTGCCTCCTCACATTTGCTTCCAGGTTGAACCGGACAAGGGACACGGTTGCAGCAGTGGTTGAGGCAAGGAGATCAAGAGCCAGAAAAACAAAGAAAGAGTTAGTATCTCCAGAGCCGGCAGCAGCTCCCCACGGTTTCCTATTCCCAGGTGCTTGATATGATGCGTGCTTGCCGCCAGGCTAGAGACCAGGGTGCCAGGTATGGGGGTTGTGGATCAGAAGAGGAGGAGGTTTTCCTTACATGCCAAAAATGCCTCCCTAACTGCTCAGTGAAGCAACCCACATCAGCATTTCCTGATGAGCGTCCTATCAGATTGCACAGCTGAAAAATACTCAGCTCTAGTTATAGCAACACATTAAGGAAAAGGTAATAATGGCTGTAATGCAAACTGAATTCAAAGAAGTTCCAAGTTATTATTTGTATTGTTATGCCTAGAGTTGATACAAACAAACATCTACCTTATTATAATATATATTGCAGCACACATTAATCAAGATCAATTAAATGGATAGCGTAAGTTGAGAACACACACATGTGAGATGCCAGAATAGGGAGGATGAGTAAGATGGTATTAAATTTCCACAGCTATGATTAATCACAGTTAATCTATCAGTGCTCAGCCAAAAATAAACTAATAGTCAAAAAAAAAAAAAAAAAAAAAAAAAAAGAGAGAACCTCTGGGAAGAGAATGCGTTTCTCTAAAGGTTTTAGAAATACACTGTCAGCTGAACTGCAAAGCTACCCTAGTGGCACCACTTCTCCCCCAAGAAGATGTTATAAAAATGAGTCACGCCCAGATGACATACAAAATCCTTAATGCATCTGTTTGAGGGACTTGCTGTGTTATTGTCCTCTTTGGACTTTGAGTTCTCCCTCAAGCCATAGTTTGTTGGAACTATATATTCAGCTCAGACTAATTGATGCAGTACGTTTGCAGTATTGTTTTCAAAATATTTCCACCAGTGTTTCAAATGTTTCAAAAATTAACAGTGGGGGTACTTAGCTATTGGAACAATTTAACAAGGGTTGTCATTGAATTTTTTTTCTATTGAGGTTGGATGTTCTTCTAGAAGTACACTCTAGTTCAAACAGGAATGAATTCAGGAAAGTTCTGCCGGCCTGAGTTATACAAGACAAAATAATGAATGATAAATGAGTCCCTCCTGTAGCTTTAAACATCTCCAAATCTGTTTTACAATTCCTGTGCTGTTTAGGATAGCTTATCTCCCCCCCCCGCCTTTTATCTGTAACTTATTACACCAGCATCTGAGCTGTCTGAAAGGACAGCATCTCATAAGCAGAAGTATCTGGTTTTGCTTATAGCCATTTTTCACGTTTTTGGGTTTGGTGGTTTTTTTTTTTTTTTCAGGGGGGGAAGATTTATTGATTTATTTATTTCCAATATACATTTCTTCCTGAAATCAACAGAACTCAACTTGTTTCATGGCTATTTTGATGTTACTGATCTGCATTTCCAAAGAGGTTCTTGTCTATGGCTGCAGGACAAATAAACTTTGAATACTCATTTTCCTACTCTGTGGAATGCACTGAAGTTAGGGATATTTTGAGCACTAAGTATATATCATCTGCTCAACCATCTCATTTTGAATAGACAGCTATGATGCTATCATGGAAAATATAATACATTCTACAAAAAATAGGAAGTATTTAAGTTCATCTCTACAGTACAAATGATCATATTAAAAGAAAAACAGCTCATCTTAACATGACAGATTTTGTTTTTACCTTGGGTCCACATTTGCTGTTGCTTCATCGATGATAAGGATCCGATTTTTTTTTAGAACCGCTCTGGCAAGACACACCAGCTGTCTCTGACCAACACTAAAATTAGACCCAGATTCTGCCAGCTGCGTCTCCATTTTATTAGGTAGATCTTCCACAGCCTCCTTCAGTTGCACCTGTTGACATGTCAACATATTGTAGGATGAGTAACTCCCTTTTAAATCAGCTATTGTATGTCTGATGACACAACAATAAGTATGCAAGGTTTACCTTTTATATTCTGACACAAAATGAGTACGTGCCAAGTTGGATTACACAGTGTGTCAGTTATTAGAATTCTAAAGACATTAAAGCACATTGTTAAGAATCTATTAATGTTCATTAAAATTAAGATATGAATCAAAATGTAACCAAAGCATCATCCCAAAGGATAATTTTTTCATAAAAGACTTATATATCAACATACACGTCTACACACACATGCACAAACACACACATATACAAACGTGTACACAACGGTCTACACCTCTTCTATCAACAGCTATGCCCTTATCAAACCTGATGAAAACACCTAAAACCTAATCCACACAAGCACTATAGTGTTATTTGGCTTGTAAATATCAGATGCACATTATTAGATTTAATAATTCACCTCTTCCAAGGCATTCCACAGCTCTTCATCGGTGTATTCATTGAAAGGATCTAAGTTTTTCCTCATAGTTCCAGTGAATAAAACAGGCTCCTAAAACCCAGTAAAATTAGCATTCCATTACAAACACAGGTTTCATATTGCAATAGGTTAAATTACCTATTAATAATCAGTACCTATAATAATCAGAACTAACCTATAACAACAACGGCACAGAAATATCCTACAAGCTGTCTTTTATGAAATGCAAAGGAGTATTTCACAATAGCACACTTAAAGGGGAAGGGGTTGGGGGAAAAGGCAAGTGTTCAGCCAGTTTGTATAAAGATAATCTACCAAACAGGACAGGTCTGTTTGCAAATTGCTGTACACAGTTATGTGGGTACTCACTGTTTTGATGCCACAAACTATATATATATATATATATATATATATATATAAACACACACACTTACATGAAATCATCGTTATCCTGCTTGTATTGTTAATAAAAACCAGCAGCTACCACTGTCAATGAGCTCACACTCCTAAATTACATTTGGGCAGTTTTGAAAATTTATTTTTGAACTATACAAACCAGAGAGGAATCAAAGAGCTCACAATACCTTTCTGGTTTTGCTTTCCTATTCGGTTGTGGGTTTGTTTTTTTTTTTTTTATTGCATACCATAAAAGCCCTTCAATTTTACCACCAGAACCTAAGAGGAACAGCTTTCATCATTTCAACACAATGTTTAAATCTATCACACATAGAAGTTAATCTATACTGCTGCAGTATCAAAGCAAACTTAGAACTGGAGCACTGCTGGGCAAAGCTCTAACTCAAAATACACCAGGGATTCAAATCAGTACCTTCTCCCATTCAGGTACCAATGTGGGTTTACCTGTGGTCGAAGCAGGTTTTGTTCTACTTCAGTTCCCATTCAGACCAATAACAGATCACTAAGCAAACCGGCACACATCAATTTGCACTGGAAAATGCAGTGTTTGAGAAGCATGAAGATGACTTTTGGTCCAGAACTCCTTAAGCAACAGATCAGTACTCACTAATGTGAGTTGCCAGACCTGAGAGTCACTGACACGACTTTAGGGCTAAACTCCTTTTAATACCACACATAAAGACGACAACAACAAGTCAAAAGCTGTAATAGTGCTAATCACAGAGACCAGTCATCATGTTGTCAGCTTTCTTTAAATTGGAGAAATCTTACACAAAATGCTTTCTTTTTTCTCCCCTAGGAAATAAAGTCTAAAGTTACATTGGATAATTTCAGCTTACTCCAAGATTAACCTCTGTCACGACTTGAGCCCCATCCAACCCTAGTGATGCCCAGCTCCAAAGAGCTGCAGCAAATCAGAAGAGAATTTAGACCTTAACCCTTTTATTGCGTCTTCATTTCTAAACCACTCTGAGTGGTACAAAAGGATTAACAAAGACAGAACATGCCACAAGCAATGTAAAAGAACGTATACATTTCTTGACATAACTTGCCAATTATTTGAAAGTATCTGTTGCATTAGGCAAAACATGTCACTAAAAACCTGTTGAATGAACAAAAGGGTTTAATAAAAACATTAAGAGGTTAAAGAACATTTTTCTTCCAAAATACCTAGAAAGCAATTTGTTTAACAATACACATTTTAATACACCATTTGGTGTGTTTTGAAGGTATTGTTACGTTTATTTTCCTTTTCAATCCACTTTTATAGGTTGGCAAAATAAGAGGCTGAATTTATAAAGTGTTCATAATTATTATAAAAGTCCTAACAACAGACATGTACTGCAACAGAAGATAAGGATATTTTTTAATTATAATTTCTGACACAGATTATTATTTAAAATAGTCTGGTTTATGAGAGGAAAGTAATAAGACAAACCTGTAAATAATTGTTGTAAAAATGCTTGCAGTCAGAGAGGCAGACAACATTTGCATAGAAAAGATTTACAAACACAACCTTCACACAGCTCCATCCAAGCAAGCAATTAGAAGCCTAAGCACATTTTTATTTCTCCAGGTAGGTATTTAAACTTACATATAAGAAAACTTCAGTCTTGCCTCATCACTCTCTAGGAATGGTTCTGTTTAGCATGATTTATGTTACAATTTTAATAAGCTTCTCTCCCTCTGGTTTCTTAGCTTCCCACACAATTATGAAGATATTTGCTGCAAAATAACTACCTGATGTTACAATACTGTTTCTATTATTGTCACTGTTATTAATGCAGCACAAGACAATGCCTATCACTCAGTTTACTACAGTATAAACCTTATTCCAAACCTTCCTCTTCTTCTTACTACCACCACTTCATAGTTTTGCAGATTTTTAGTAGAAACAAGTCTTCCCTTATGTGGAAAAGAAATGTTACCTGCTAGCCTTTGGACACTTAAAACCCTTTGTGACTATATGGTCTATCATATACACTAGATAAAAGTCACAGAATTCAACTGGATAGTTTTACAACCATGTCAATAGACCAATATATGGAAAAAAAAAAAAGCCATGTATAATTAAATGCAGTGAACTTTGAGCATATGCATGACTCAACATGTAGAAACTGTATTTGACCAGCAGTTTTCCTGTCTTAGTACTCTATTTTATTCAGCTGGGTTGAATTCTTCCAAACGTAGAAATCACCTGTAATAACTATGGGCAAGTCTTTGAAAATGCTGTAGACCTTGAATGAACTGATGATCATTTACTTTCAGGAGAAAAGAACGTTGCACGCACAAAAAAAAAGAACTTAAATTCACGTAAGGTCCCCTTTACATACAAAAGATGACTAGCTCCAGTTAGTACCTCCGCTGTGCGATAACAAAGCCTTCAGTACACAGAAACAAAAGACATTTTGCATTAGGCAACAATCCAATTGCTGGACAGTAGCTCTTTTTTTGTGTGTGTTTGTTTTTTGATAATAGCATACCTGCTTCTTTCTCTGACTCCTATTCTTAGGAAAGGGGGAAAAAAAGGCAAATAATCAAGAGAGGCTTAGAACCATTGTTCATTACCATTTTTATCAGGTTCTCAATTTAAAGAAAGTAATACACTCTGAACGCCACCCTGCCAACAGGCTAACAAACATTCAGATACAAAGATGGTGTAAGGACTCTAAATACAGCTTCTGTAATGAAACACAGATCTGAGAATTAATGCTAGACATGGCAATCAAATTCCTCTGGTTTCCAGTCTACTGTTCTACCTACCTGCTAGAACATCCCAGACAAATTATTTGCCAAAAACATGACTTTGCATTTGCAGCATATGAGCTTTTCCCCTCTTGTTCCCTCTGCAGTGGAGAGCAAATGATCACAGAAGAGATCAGCGCTCTCATGAAACACGGTAACTTGCACAGGCTCTGCCTTCAGGAATTTTTGAGGTTATACATAACCCTTCTCTGATTCAATGTCTCATTTGAAAGTAAGACCATAGAAGAGAAGACCTGTGATCTACTGGACTTCTCGGAACATCCTTTCTTCTGCTCCAGCACCAGAGATGAGGCTACTCCCAACACCCTGTTAGTTTGGGGTTTTTTTCCTGCATTGCAGCCTTTCCTGCATTCTAAGCTCACCAGGTTTTTGTTTATGGGTCATAATGACCCACTCGTTTGTCTGTTCCTCTGCTCTCCTCCTATCCAACCTTCCCCAAATAATGGAAAGGCTGGTAGCTCACTTCTAGTTGACACGTTTGCTCTTTCTAGATCTAGCCTCAGTCAGTTTGTACAGGGCTGACCAGAGAGGTGAAAGTGGTCCCTCAAAGTCTCTTACTAAGGAAGCTTCAGGCAACGCATCAGGCAGGAATTGCTGCCAAAGTATCAAGTGACTTCAGAGGGCTACTGAAGCCTGGTATACTCCTGTCAGATTTTCTCTGCTCTTTGCCAGACTATGGGAGGACAGCATACTGCTAACACCTACTCACAAGCACTCCAGAGGAACAGACAGCAGATAAAACTAGGAAGAAAATGCTCCAGTCCCCAAAGCTGATTCTGGTTATCTTAAAATAATCAAGACCTTACTCAAGTAAGAATAACACCTCACTAAAGTTTCTACGTCTACTGCATACAGGGGTGGAGGGGAAACATATCCTGGCAAAGCATTTTAAATACTATTGAAAATGTTTATAGCAGACCAAGTCAGTCTCCTACCTGAGGTATAATTGAAATTTTCTTCCGCAACTCATGGAGTCCTAGTTCTGATGTCAAGTACTTATCAATCCAAATCCTTCCTTCAGGTTCCGCCAAACGAAAGAGGGCTGCTATCAGAGAGCTTTTCCCAGCTCCGGTTCTTCCCACTATTCCAACCTATAGAGCAAGCCAAGCTTGTACAATTAAACCATGAACTTTTCAGGATAAATTAATATGCCAAGCAACAGTTTTACATCACAGAATTTATAGTAGAACAAGCACCGAATAAAACTTCTTTATAATTAACATTTTTTCAAGAGGAAAAAACCTCCCCCCAAATCAGTTTGGATTCTGGTGACATATGGATACTCAACAATTTCCTGGATCATATTCAAAGGTGAAAGATCTCCCTTAATGTGTGGTGTTTTATTGTGTAAACAAGATAAAGTGGCTTAGTATATAGAGTAATGTGATTCAAGGCTGCTAATTTTTATACTAAACTGGGTGATGTTAGGCAAATCATTTCAGGCATGCACCTACATCTTAATCCAAAAAAGGACTCCCATAAAGCACTTTGGGAACAACGTATGAGCAGTATTTCCATTCCAAATAACTGAGACCGATTTTGGTTAGCATGGTTAAGGTGAAGTACTTCAAAGTAGTCAAACTCTAAAGCCAAAATAAAAACAAAACTAGTAGGAGGACTATAAACTGTATTCATGCTTCAGACAGCTTCAACAGAGAGGACACAAGTACTGCAACTACAAGGCCATGTGAGACAGATGCAATTCCTTTACAAACAGGAGAAACAGGGAATAATAGTCACAGTGATTCAGGTTTCTATATGTTCCTAAAGAAAAATCAGAAGCTGTATGCAATGTGAAAAAATAATGCTTTCAGAAAAAAGAGGTAGAGAAAATGCAAAATATGGGATTGCTAACTTTAATACCAAGGGGTTAAGACCTACAAATATTTCATATGAAACCAACACTTGGGAGAAAGTAGGCCCATTAATAAATGAGAGGAAACACATAATTAGTGGTGATTAAATACTACTTGAACAGCAAACTTTTTTTTTTTAATATGTTGTCTTCAGGTAAAGGATTCTTAGAGAAAACAACATACTATAATCAATTGTATCACAGAAGGTGATGGGAGTAACCCTCTACACAGATCTGATCTGGCAGGATTTGTTATTTCCTGCATTCAGTTCTAATCACTACATTTCCAGAAAGAAATCAACACACTGGAAAAAGTTCAGAGAAGTGCAACATAAAATTAATATGGGTTGGAGATACTGATTTGATGAGGAAGGATTTATGAGGATTAAATATGTATGGTATAGCCTGACGAAGTGATTGGGGCGCAGAAGAGAGGAAGAAACACGAAAACCTTCGTGAGTATACGTACAGACACCAGAGGGCAATTACCCACTGCCTGAGACTCAGATGTATGCAGTAATGACTGCTGGAATGAAATTAAGCACAGGAAACGTTATGTCGAAGAGCAAGGAGAAACCTTCTAACAGTCAGAGACACTAAGCTCAGACAAAGCAGCAGTGCCCACATTTGATCAACAATATACAAAGCACTAAAAAAGTATACTGCAAAGAGCAACTTATGCTGCATAATCTAAAAGGTATTTTCTACTTCTATTTTCTGATTCAACAATTTCATCCAACAATTCATTATTGTAGTATTGTATATTAACTACTTAACATTTATACAGTGCTTATTATTAAAGATACAGCCTGATTTAAGCAAATCTGTTACAATAAATGATAAGATGTCTAGTGTTCTAAATTATATCAGTGAAACAAAGGAAAAATAGTTCTGAACAGTAACACTACAGCGCAGAAAGAAAATGCTGAATGGAGAACACAGACACCCAGAGTTGTGAAAACAAAAGTTCAATTGTTTCTCTGTAAATGTCAGTGATATAAAGTATTCTATTAAGCATATAAAGAAAAAACATAAAAAATACATTGATACTTAAAATAAAAATGCAGCTGTTCTGCATATTGTCAAAATCCCACTTTCAGTTTGGCATCAAATGAAAGGACTACGCTCTTCAGTATTTAGAGGAGTCTATTTGTATTTTTGGTCCAATTGACTACAGGCTGCTGAAAATTGACATGAATTTGAAACAGCTCTCAGTATACACATCTATTTATTTATTTATTTTAATACATTGTATTCTTCAGAGGGCCATGCTCATAGCCAGTGCAAACACAGCGACGGTCTGCAAATGGGAGTCCCAGCCACCTAAGAGGAATCATATGGCCAGGATTTTGTTGCCCGCTGTAAGCTGTGTGCACGCACAGGAGTACACCTGCTACGCTGGGCTCATCATTACTCAAGCGTCATTCGTACTTCAAAGTAGAGCTGCACAAAAAATGAGAGTGAGATTTACAGCACGTCAGCTACTCCACTGAAACTGCCCGTGTCTTTGTTATCCCTCAGGCAATCCCCCTTTCGTGCTACGCTGCGGGAGTATTTACCCGAACAGCTGCCACGCCGTAAATCTAGACCCTCACCCTCCTAACTTTTTCATGCAGCCATACCCGCCGATTTAGGATCTGTCAGGACAAGGTGCATTTAACAATATCTTAGTCAGTAAGCATTCGTAAGCACCCTAAAACAAACATAAGTGGTGTTTAAAAACCAAGGCGGCACATGCTAACCTTCTCCCGCTGCAGCTATGCTAGCTGAAGAGGTTAATCACAGCCAGCTGCTGGCAGAGCGCCCCGTGCGAGCCCTCCCCGCTCTGTCTCTGGCAGACTCTGATACAGCAGCCAAGATGTTAAAACAGAGGGTCCTTCCTAGCCCGCTTTGACTGTAGGGAAATACTGAACACTGAGACAAGCAGATCAAAAGAGACCCTAACCCATGAGTGATCTGCTAGTAATCACCTCCTCCATTCTTACTGTACCTACAGCTTCCCAAACGGGGCGCTGGGGTGGCCACAGGAAAACCCTACAAGCACGGCAGAAGTTTAAACTCATTCATCCTGCCAGTGGCACCGCAGCCACCAGAAGTCTGTGCGAGCCAGGGGTATGAGCAGGCACAAGGGCTCTCACTGACAGCCACAAGGGCAGAACCCCTAGCGGATCTGGAAACCTGGTTCTGAAGAGACACCTCTCCATAATTAAAACCAATATAAGGGGCACAGATGCTTGGGAGATTTATTTTACGCAGTGGCAGTCTACTGCAGTATTGTGCAAAACATCACAGAAAACAAACATGAAGTTCTTGGCAATAGTTTCAAGCTGGGCAAATTCCCTTCAGGATGACAAAACCACAGCATAACCACTCAGCAAAAATAAATACCCCCCGTCATCCCTCCCGCTCCTGTCCCCACCAAGGACTGAGTCATACACTGCTAAAATCTCTTGCTTCCGTTTTCTATTTTATTTTATTCCTGTCTCTCACTAAGAAATGTAAATCTTCTTGTCTGCTATTACATTGGAGTGATATATAACAGCTAAAGAGATGGCCCATAGGCAAGAAAAGTAGAGAGTAGATAAACATCCCTTTTGCTCTTCTTCTTAAACACCATTTTTAACTCACCCATACCTAATTCCATGAGATCATCTTCGTGTAGCAAAGTTGGGTTGAATTCTGGTAACGTGCATGTTATTAAAAAGGTCCACTTGAGCAACGAAACAGGTTTGGGACTGAATGGAAAAGCATGTTACAAATGAGGCCAGGGCAATGATTGTAGAGAGTTGAACCAGCCTCCTAGGGAAGATATCCTAATCAAAAAAGTACATGTGCATTTGAAATGTCGCAAAGCACAAATTAACACTGCAGGGCTCTAATTTAATTTTGTCTGTGGGGGAGACCTTCCCTGTAGCACTCTTTCAATTGGGATGGCGTCAAAATTGGGGAGGAAGAGTCAAATTTGCAGAGGAGGGAGAGTTTTATTTCTAGGTTTCTTTTGGCTACCAATCTAATTAATGGCAACAGTTAATTGGATTGGTAGCCGAAAGGAACTGAAATAAAATCCCCAATTCTAAACTTGTGCAACTGATTTGTACTTCTTTCTTCTCTCTTCCGTTCGGGGCTCTGTGCAAGAGCACGTACATTCCTTATTTTCAATTGTCTCTGCTCACCTTGTGTGTCGACACCCTTCACTCCATTTACATTCCCTCTACTGAATCCTCCGTTTCCTAATGCAGCTCCATTTGCTTTGGATTTGAACAAACATTTTGGGCTTAGTCTGTATTTTGAATGTCTGCCACTTTCTGATGAAACTCAAATTTTACCAGGAAATTACTGAATATATTTAACCCTTTGTTTTGACAGACAGAAATGTCATGTTCCCAGAAACATGTATGCTACATTTACAGGAAATAAGTAGGCTCCAACTTTTGCTATTAAATACGACTAAGGCTTATTTTTTAAAATAACACTTACTAATTTCCTAACATCCATATATTTTTTAATGTATTTTTATCACACTGTTTCTTGTCAACATATCATCTTTGCTTAACTTCTGTAAATGGCCAAAGACAGCCATATACATACCTTTTCTTTTGGTTTAATTAAAACAGACAAATGTCTTAACACCAAAGGTCCATCTAGGCTGTAAGTGAAGTTAACATTTTCAAATGTAATCATTCCTTGGCTTGGCCATTCAGGGGGTGGATGCTTGTTGGTCTCCCAAGGAGCTTCTTTTTCAAGGTCTGTGTATTCCATTACTCTTTCTACTGATATCATCTAAGGGGAGCAAAGACAACATACATACATATAAATTTCAGCTTACTGCATATATTGCAAATACTGCATATATGTGTGTGTATTTTTATTATAAAGATTCAATGAAAATGATTCCAGAGTTTTTCTTTTAAGCATAGATAAGAGTATTTGGTACCATCCTATGCTTACTTTATACAACTGGAAAAAGTGGAAAGAATGCATCTCCTGTCCTAATACAGACCCAAATCTATCATGATACATAAATCCATACACAAGCAGTCATTTCTAATCACTGGGATTAGTTAAAAATCTAAGTACTTGCATAAGTATTAAGAAATTTAAGCTATGAGAGTCATCTGTCAGTCTTTGCTAAGATGACAGCATTGCGTTTTGTGTTGGGAAGACAAAGTTAGAAATGAAACTGCCATATGAGCTACAGGCACACGCACAATAGCTACTAGCATCAAGTTACTGGCTTCGTCATCCCTTTTTTGTCCTTACCATTACCACCGTACTCACTCCCAGCAAATCTTTTAAATACGTTTGTCACAAACAACTCCACAATCCAAGATAGCTGTCACCATATTATTGGTGACTTAAATGCAATAAAACTTGTTTTCCTACATATTTTATGCCAGATACGAAAGAAACTGCATTATTTCCTGATGCCTCTAATCTTATGGGAAGGAAGAGAAACAGAAGTTGAGCTCCCTAGACACTGTTTTCCCCTTGGGCAAATAATAGAAGTTCTGTTTAGGCTTTGGTGTGCATCCTCACCCATATGTCTTCTCGATACAATTAATTTTATTTAGTGGTCACCACTAGTTTATTCATGTCTCAAAAAATGCTCTGAAGCAGCAATGCGCTAGACAAAAAAATACAAATCTAAAATTAATAATAATTTTATCTGTTATTAAACATGGCTTTGTAACTTCTACAAAAGGATTACATGTATTTCCTAGACTATGGTCAGCAAATCGTAATTAGAAATAATCTTCAGTTGTCAACACAACACAAAAAACCCCAAGTTTACGCTCAGTATGTTCTTTTTATAGTCTTTTTTCTTATATATTAACTTAAGAAAGTAAACATGCAAGCTTGAACACACTATTAAATATTGTAAATTGGTGGAAGGCATTCTCCTTTACGTATTTTGGAAAATAGACAATCCTCTCAGCTGAATATAAACAAATACTTTCAAGTATTTCTTAACTTACAACGAATTATGAAGATATAAGCATTTACAACAGATTAACAGGACCCTAAACAATGATGGATATAAATCAAATTTAAAAATGCAATAATAAATAATACTAAATTAAAAATCCCAAATCTAAAAAAATAATTTTAAAAAATCTTATTTACAGAGAGGGATTAATTTCTTGCAATTTTAGTGAGTTGCGATTCAATTGTCCACACCGTAACCAGATAGTCTCCCTTCTGCTTTAAAGGGAGATCATAAAGCCTCCCTTACTACGAATGGAGAGGGACAGTCACTGAGCACAATTCATCTCAATAGACATTCAAAATCAGTCAGACAAATTATACCCTAGAAGAGGCTATTTTCCTTTATGGACTGTAAGTGGTGCCTCAATAGCTTGCTAAGGTATTAATGTCCTAAGTTAATTAAGAAGAATCCCATCCTTAAGGCCTCATGTCACAACCATGAAAAGGAATCAAGAGGTGAAAAGGAAGACATAAATGTTACCAGGTTTTCAACTTCAGCACTTTGTCTAACACCCCACTGGAATGTTCCCATGAGGGTGATTGCGTAGGATAGTGCCAAACCAACCTGCCCCGCATTCAAAGCTGCAGAACAAAGAAAAAAAGAGAATGAAATAGGTACACTGGTAATTACACAAAATCCTAGTTCACTTCACTTTCATGAGGTTACTTACATGATGGAAGCATTACAGCCAGAATTTTGTTTGGTTACACCATATTTGCCATCTGTGCAATGAGTAGCTCCAGGCAGAACAGCTACTTGCTGCATTTTTATTTTTTTTTTGGTACATTTTGGAAATTGTCTGTATATTTGAAAGGATAATCCCAATTCTCCTTGGCCTAGCATTTTATCTAAAAAGTGAGGTTCAGTCTCAAGACCATACTTACATAGCTTGTTAGAGTCATCCCTATCTGGCTAAGCATTAGCAACTTTTCACTTTTTTCTAAGGGAATCAGATCAGCCCGTAAACCTAAGCAAAAAAATGAGTGTAAAATGATTTCAAAATAAGATACAAACATTTACATCAACTTTGTACTCTTGCAAGCAATCAGATAAATTAACAGGGCAGAATATTTCTTCCCCTGTTTATATAAGCACTTACTGTGTTCAGTGGGTCTACTCTCACAAAATAAATCAATTCTATCTGCCCCAATACTAAGCATGATTGTCCTCTGACTTACTTGAACTTTATCCTAGCATAGCTCCATTGACTTCAAGAGAGCTACTCCTTATCCAGAGGCAAGGAAAGATTCAGGACCATTGTTTTGACTTGTCTTTTTGCATTCTAATAACATCAAACCTAGCTCAAAATTTTCAGTGTTAAGCAGCACAGAGTGTTCAAATTTTAAAACACACACGTATATACAGACTTACCCAAAGGAAAAAGAAAAGAAACAAAACCAGCAAATTAGCACTAATTTTCATGTCCAAGATAATTGCTTCTTCCTTCGTATTTTAGATGACTATCTCATTCTAGTACATCTAACCCAATTACATCCCGGATGATGCATACACTAATGACAGTTCATGAGTGACAGTGAACATAAAATGTATTATTATGAGGCGATTTTCTTTCTGGAACTGGCCTATCCTGCTGATCCAAGATATTAGGAAAGTATCCCTGGGAATTTTAGCTTGCCTTTTGGCCTACTGTGCCATGCACAGAAAGGAAAAAAGTTGTTAAGAAGCAGCTCTGTGGGTGTTTCTGTATGAAAAGCAAAGCCCTGTAGGCCCAAAAAAGAAAGGCAAAGGTGGGGAGAAAGAAAAAGATTTATTTGTTGTTATTGCTCTGAAAGCCAGAATCTCAAAAGCGAAGATTACAGATCTGCAAGTTTGTTTGCACATTTGGGGATGATGTTAGATGCATGCCTAAACCCGGAAGATGTCTGAACTGCCTCCAGTATTTGCAGGAAAGCAGATACAGCCCCAATGCCCTAGATTGAGGAAGAGATCATGATCTAGAAAGAAACATTTAACTTAATTACAGTCCTTAAACAATTAGAAACAGCAAACTATGAAAAAGAATTAGACATTACTATACATGGTAATTACTGGATGAACTTTTTCTAACATCTGTACTTACTCTTGGTGAGAAGCAGGGAACCAAAAGCAACCACTATAACAAAAATGGCACAGATGGCATCCAGACGCACAGCAAACCACCTCGAGGTTGTCAAAAATAGAAACCAGGCCTCTAAAGTGTATTTCACAACGACATAAGAACAGTGGATTATTAGAAAACTAAGCTGTATAATTATTATTAAATTAATTCATGTTGATATTATAAGTTGTTAAAAAAAACATTGCCATCTTCAAGTGCACATCTGTATGGACTGATGATGATCAGAATATTGTCCAGTTTTCCTGAAATAGTCTAACCTAGTTTTCACACTAACAGCAACCACAGTCCAACAAACAGTAATAGGAAGAAAAACTATTAAGGCATGAAGCATGGTCCACTTATTTAAAATGGAAGCCTTTTTTTTAAACTCTAGTGGACTCGGGAGTCTTGTACAAAGAGCAGAAGTACAACTACATTTGCTGTAGCTGGGCTACAGTCTACAAGCTTTTAGCTAGAACACATCACAACACAACTGTCAGAGCCAAGTCTTTAGAAGGCAGCTGCAGCCAGTTAAGCTCCCATAAGAGCTACTCAATACAGCCAGTGGAGCTACAGAGCTATTCAATTGACTAAACCCAAATATCTACTTTTGGAGAAGCTCACAGGTGGATATCTCCACCAGGCACTTACATCCAGGTGTCCACAATTTGGTGCTAAATTACATTCCAGATAGATATGCTACAGTACAAGATACAGCAGACAGCAGCAAAAAACATTGTAATACAGAAGGCAAAATGTTTTAATTCAGGGCCAAAACCAGAAGTCAAGTAGCCATAACAAAGTATGGCATTATTTATTGCTTAGGCTGCAGTCAGATGACTTGTTCCAGCTGCTACCAAGTCACAGCAGAAGTTTACCATTCCAATCCTTTCTGCATTGCTTGTCATTATTCAATGTTAAAGATAAGTGCTGTTTCAGCTGTTTCAGTGTTCCTTAGCCCAGTGCTGGGAAAGATTCAAACTAAACCCCCTCCCTTTTATAAAAAAAGGGAGGAGGTAAGTCTGTTTTTAAGCCAGATCATTTTGGATAGTCAGATTACAGTGTGATCTAATCAATAATTCAGACGACAGAAGTGCAGGAGGGCATTAACTTTGAGAGGGCAGTGGAGGGAAAGAGTGAGGATGACAAGGGGCAGCCAAGTAAGGTCCAGACCTGGTAGCCTCTTAGTTCTATTTACATCAACTCTAACTGCATATGCCTGGTTTCATTAAACTGGTTTCATTAAACAAAAGACATCTGTTGTGGTCTAATGGACAGTGATACACCTGAGCACATGGAACGATACACGCAGAAGAGAGCACCACATCAAGTCATAAACCTAGTTCCAGAAATGGAATTCACTATGATAATGTAGGTACCTCTCCAAAACCCAGGAGCTCAGTGGCCCTGGAAACAGAACCTATGACAGCTTCCTGGTGACATGGACGGTAATTTTTGGTGCAATAGGGTAGTTGTAAGACCAGAAAATGGGACACTTGGGTTACAGATTTTTCAACTCCAAGGTTTTGCTCCACTGATCCTGTTGTCCAGGAAGGTGCACTAAACTGCCAGCTTGAGACAAAGTCATTCTGCAACCTCCCTTTGTAACCAGGGTCACTGTGCACACAGGCGTAAGGCATTCATGGGGACTAAAAAAGACTCATCATGATGTAACTTCTGATGACTCATGAGCTTGCTTATAGAGATGTTGCACTGGCAGGAAGGAAACTTAGGTTTGGTCAAACCTCAGCATACCTTTTAGAGGTTTTTATCTAAAGATTATTTAATATAGTATTCAATGATCACCTCCTCCAAGCTCAGAAGCAATGCATCCCAACAAAGGAAGTCAGGCAAAAAACAGCCAGAAGGCCTGCATGGATCAACAAGGAGCTCCTGGACACACTCAAAAGTAAAAAGGAGGCCTACAGATGGTGGAAGCAAGCACAGGTAGCCTGGAAGGAATACAGAAAAACTGTCTGAGCAGCCAGGGATTGGGTTAGGCAAACTAAAGCCCAGATATTAATTAAATCTGGCCAGGGACATCAAGGGCAACAAGAAAAACTTCTATAAGTACATTAGTGATAAAAGGAAGACTAGGGAAGACAAGGGCCCTCTCCAGAAGGAAACAGGAGACCTGGTCACCTGGGATATGGAAAAGGCTGAGGTAATCAATGACTTTCTTGCCTCAGTCTTCTCCGGCAAGGGCTCTAACCACACCACCCAAGTCACAGAAGGCAAAGGCAGGGACTGGGAGAATGAGGAACCACCCACTGTAGGTGATGATCAAGTACGAGACCATCTAAGGAACCTGAAGGTACCCAAGTCCATGGGACCTGATGAAATCCATCTGCGGGTCCTGAGGGAACTGGCAGATGAAGTTACTAGGCCACTTTCCATTATATTTGAAAAGTTGTGGCAGTCTGGTGAAGTTTCCGCTGACTGGAAAAGTGGAACCATAACCCCCATTTTCAAAAAGGGAAAAAGGAACACCCAGGGAACTACAGGCCGGTCAGTCTCACCTGTGTGCCTGGCAAGATCCTGGAGCAGATCCTCCTGGGAACTCTGCTAAGGCACGTGGAAAATGAGGAGATGACTGGTAACAGCCAAGATGGCTTCACCAAGGGCAAGTCATGCCTGACAAATCTGGTGGCCTTCTACGACAGGGTTACAGCGTTGGTGGATAAGGGGAGAGCAACAGACATCATCTACCTGGACTTGTGCAAGGCATTTGACACTGTCCCGCATGACATCCTGGGCTCTAAATTGGAGAGACATAAATGTGATGGATGGAGCACTTGGTGGATAAGGAATTGGCTTGATGGCTGCACTCAGAGTTGCGGTCAACGGGTCGGTGTTCAAGTGGAAACCAGTGACGAGTGGTGTTCCTTAGGGGTCGGTACTGGGACCGGTGCTGTTCAACATCTTTGTCAGTGACATGGACAATGGGATTGAGTGCACCCTCAGCAAGTTTGCCAATGACGCCAAGCTGTGTTGTGTGGTCAACATGTTGGAGGGAAGGGGTGTCATCCAGAGGGACCTGGACAGGCTTGAGAGCTGGGCCCATGCCAACCTCCTGAACTTCAAACAAGGCCAAGTGCAAGGTCCTGCATCTGGGTTGAGGCAACCCCAAGAACAAATACAGGCTGGGTGGAGAATGGCTTGAGAGCAGCCCTGAGGAGAAGGACTTGGGGGTGTTGGTGAATGAGAAGCTCAATATGAGCCAGCAATGCATGCTTGCAGCCCAGAAGGCCAACCGTATCCTGGGCTGCATCAAAAGAAGCATGGCCAGCAGGTTGAGGTAGGTGATTCTGCCCCTCTACTCCGCTCTCGTGAGACACCACCTCGAGTACTGCATCCAGCTTTGGAGTCCTTAGCACAAAAAGGATGTGGATCTGTTGGAGCGGGTCCAGAGGAGGGCCACAAAGATGATTAGGGGGCAGGAGCACCTCTCCTATGAAGACAGGCTGAGAGAGTTGGGGTTGTTCAGCCTGGAGAAGAGAAGGCTCCGGGGCGACCTTACAGCAGCCTTCCAGTATCTGAAGGGGGCCTACAAGAAATCTGCAGAGGGACTTCTTACAAGGGCATGCAGTGATAGAACGAGGGGTAATGGCTTCAAGCTGGAAGAGGGCAAATTTAGATTAGATCTCAGGAAGAAATTTTTTCAGTATGGGGGTAGTGAGGCACTGGAACAGGTTGCCCAGAGAAGTTGTGGAGGTCCCACCCCTAGAAGTGTTCAAGGCCAGGCTGGATGGGGCACTGAGCAACCTGGTCTACTGGGAGGTGTCCTTGCCCATGGCAGGGGGGTTGGAACTAGATTATCTTTAAGGTCCCTTCCAACCTAAACCATTCTATGATTCTATGAATATCAAATTCATAGGTATCCCTGAAGGAGGGTTCGAAGTGAGTGTCCTGTTTCCCAGGCTCAGCCCTAAAAAGAGAGGAGGATACCACTACAGCCAAAAGCACTAAACAAAAACATTACTGGCTGGGAGAGTCTTCTGCGATGCAGGAAAGAATTTGAAACTTTTTGGGAAACTTAGGAACCCAGGACTCCAACTTTGTGAGATAGTATGAAAGGTATCCTCTTCTATAGGGTATTGTTTGCACACATTTCATATCAAGGAATCATTCAGGGTGCAAGCAACCTCAGGAGGTCTCCAGTTCAACCTTCTGCTCAAAGCAGGAGCAGATCTGAAGTCTGACTGTGTTGCTGCATGCTTTAGGCAGTTTGAGTCTTGAGAATCTCCATGGATGGAGCCTGCGCAACATCTCTGGGCAACCTGTTCCTCTGCCTGACTGTCCTACTGGTAAAAAAATTTTTCCTTGTATCCAGGTTAAACCTCTCTTGTTTCAACTTATGCCCATTTTTGTGCTCCTCCCACCATGTACCTCTGTGAAAAGCCTATCTGTTTGGTAGCATCCTTGCAGGTACTGGAAGGCAGCTATTAAATCCTCTGTAAGCCTTCTCTTCTGCGAGTTCAACAAACCCAGTTTCCTCAGCCTCTCCTCACAGGGAGATCTCTCCTGTTAGTTCCCTGACTATCTTAGTGGTCCCTCCGCTGAAGTCACTCTGGTTTGTCAGAGTGTTGCCTGTATCTGGGGGTCCAAAACTGGATGGAGTATTCCTTGTGTGGGCTAACAAGTGCTGAGGAGAATAATCACTTCCCTCTTTTCACTGGTGGTGCTCCTGTTAACATACCCCAGATATTGGCCACCTTTGCTGCTCAGCCAAAAACCATACGCACACACTAAGTAAGCTGGTATACACCAAATACTCTGGTGGGAAAGAAACCAAGATGCAGCATGTAGGTGCACACAAAAGAGTGCCACTGTAAGAGCTGAAGCTTAATCTCAAACGCACATTCTTGAACTGCCCAGCAGGGGTGTTACTGACAGTTTTGTTAGGCAGATGCATAAAATCGACCGGAAAATAGTCTGTTTATGTTCCTTAGATCTGACCTTAAAATACAAGAAAATATTTCTTTTAAAGGTCACGGTCCTCTTTGAATAGTGAAACTTTTATATGCAGTGTATCAACTAAAGATTGCTTTTAATACAAAGCCTAAAAAACAACTTTGTGTTCCCTCGCTATCAGCTACTGTAAAATTGATTTGGTCAGCTAACTAGTGACTTGAAATTATTAAGAAATGGGGAATTCAAAGCTAGAGGTGCCTCCTTGGAAGATAAGTTTTCCTGGTCACAAGTTACTGGGCTAAACACGGAGGTCAGTGTGCATGATTCTACTGTACTTCAGAAAAGGTCAGCTGGTCTAGTCTGAAACCTTAGACGTCTATAAATTACAAAAAAGCCATAGAATATACTTGTATGTCTTACAACAGAGAAAATTCAAGATCTTGCCTAACAAAAACAAAATTGCAAACTTGTATTCTGCTGCATCTTGAAAACATTATAATAGAGAACATTTAATTAACAAAAGGTAAAGGATCACAGCGCAAACTTGAATTGTAATACTTATGCTTGCAGAATACTAATATTTGGCACCTTCTGGTCATGTTAATACCATATATTAGATCTGAGCCCTGAAAGCTGCTCAAAGTAAAAAAAGAAGTGAAATTTATGAAACTTTTCCAAGATGACTTATACTAATCATCTCTTCCCAGTCTAGCACACTACTTAATATTAAATGCTTCATAATATAGCTTGTTTTCCCCTCTCTCCTTTTAATGATGGAATCCAAGAAAATGTGAAAAATGATTCTTTAAATATTCTTATCAGCCATACTTTAAAATGTTTATCTTAGACATTGTTAAAACATAGGCATGGGTATCTCAAATTACATTACAGCCCAAAGTAAACTCTCAAAATCTAGACAGATAATAACTTTTTTGTTCTAATAGAGAAATTTTACCCTAAAGAGACAAATGCACAGCTCCGACTGATTTTAATGTACCTCATATACATGTCACTGAGGGCATAAGATATTTCCCTCCTACAGAGCAAAGTATTTGATTTTTCATGTCAGTTCATCACAAACCTGAGTGGAGGTCTTGGTGTGCATCAAATAATTTTTGAAATCTTTCCTCTGCTTTCAAAGCCCGAATAGTCCAAAGTCCCTGGAGGGATGATGACAAGTGGGAGAACACTGGACTTCGAGCTACAAAGGGAAATTAAAGTAACTTAGCAATAGCTGAAGTACAACATTTAATTCTTTTTGTACCACACTAATCTTTAATCCTACTACTTTATATTTAACCATACAAGTTACTGTACTACATCCTTTTAGAATAAATCTGTGTTATCTTTAACCAAAGTCCTTTTACTCAATTTGAATCAGTCAGACAGCCAGGCAGATTAATTTATACAGCAATGTCTTACATTTTTAACAATAGCTGTCACTGAAGAAATTCTTTGAGCTTTATTAATGACACGAGGCACCCGTGTTTGTTATTCATAATGCTTAATATTTCATATCATAGTCAAGCTAAAGTCAGACACAAGAGTCAGATTAGGTCAGAAACACCATTAGTATGTGCATGCAAGGTCCCAAAGACCAGCAACTTAGCACGTTCTTAACTAGCTTTGTTTACACATAGTTAAACTGGCATACCTAAGGTTTATCATTATGCAAAACAGGAGTTAAGCATGTAATTCACTAGTTGAGAACCAAGGCAATAAGGAAGTTATTTGCATAGCAAAAGAAAAAAAAATCTTTGATGGATTGTCTATAAAATACTAGCATTTCACATAATAATAAGCAGGGTTCAAACTAACATTAAGTCCCGCCAAACTACATACTTGTGGATTCTAGACGTTTAATATCTCTTGAAGTGTCTAAGAAATACCGTCGAAGAAAAATGAAAAGAATAAATAGTGGAATTAAGGGTATGAGTATCCAAGGAATAACTGCCACAGCCACAGCCACCACACCAAAAATCTGTAGGAGAGTCTGCAAAACAATAGAAATAAAAAAACTCTTTGTCAGAAGAATTTAATTTAGAACAAGTATAGAACTATTTAACACTATTGAAACACTTAAATATTTAACCATAACTACCAAATTTAAGAGCAGATGCATTGTATAACACATAAGCGACATCTATTTTTAAGCAACTTGAAGAATTTACAATTTTAATTTGACTAATTGTGCAGTTTATGGTTTTCTTCTGCATTATTTGTTCTTTAAGAAATGTCTTTACAAAATTGGTTGACTGAACATTAGTGTGTTACTTTGCGTATTATTCTGTGACTGCTGCAACAAAATAATAGATGATTAATGAAATAGCTTGAGTCCATTAAAGATTAGTTGTCTACCTGGTCAATCAGGGATATGTTTTTTTGACTGCAGGTGAAAAGAAACTGTTGAAAGACTGACTTTCAGTTGAAAGACTTGACAGTTGGAAGAACAACTTTCAACACAGGCTTGTAACTTTTTCCTAAAAACAACTTTGTCCCATTCCGGTATCAGAGAAAGTGAGCGTTCTCCTCCCAGAGGATTGATTTGGGAAACATTACAAATAACACTGCAAGAAGTGTCATAAGAGGCTAGTTTTACCAGGTTTACTTCAGAGTACAAGACGGGCTGGGCTAAACCTGAATTTACTCTTAGAAAACTAGATATAATGTGGAATGAAGCTTTGTTGCTTAGGACAGTGGATCCTGGCCCAACTTTCTGAATTAAATCTCACACTTCCTGCAGACCACTTCACATCATATTTTCAGTTTGAATACACTATGAAAAGCACTCTCTGCACACAAATTTCTTTCAGAATACCAGCTGTGTGTGTATGTATGTATGTATGTATGCCAGGAGCCCTAGCATAATGAAATCAGGGTGTGTCCACTTGCTCCTTAAAAAAAAAAGGGGGGGAGGGGGGAAACCCATACAAAAAGAAACCCATCTTGTACAGAAACCAGACAACTGAAATTCTAGCTCAACACCAAATTCCTGTACTATTTTCATTAACAAAATGTTAATGAACATTAACAAAGTCCTTAGAAATGACAATATTTTCTAAAAGGTCTCCATTTTATGGACTGTAGAGGAGCCACCTTCTTCATCATCACAAATGATGCACAAGTAGATTACAGCTGAACTTTGTGGCTGCCTGACTTCTGGATGCCAAAAATGCCTTAGTGACCACTGGGTCCTGAGATTATGTGTCTTACAGCAAAAAAGGCTTCCGTCCCTTTATCTGTGCATTAAGTTGGAAATGTTAAGCAACACATAAGCTAAGGTCGGATACCAGAGAGCTACCTGGATTTTCAAACACTTTCAACGGAAGTGCCTATGAAACTGCATTTCCCGTTGCACTTCTGGTAGCTCCACACACACACACACACACACTCTCTAAAGCCAAAACCTAGCACAACCTTTTCCCCTACATTTTTTTTTTCTTGAGGCTTCTCTGTCTTTACCCTAATTTCACCTGACCAAACAGCAAACCCACACACCTTACGCATTACAACTGCATGAGTCAGCACAATGCAGTCTTCGGCTCTAGGCAAGATCTTAGCTCATGATAGAAGATTTATCAGTGTAACAGCCTTGCACCTCACAGATCCTGAAAGCACATTATAGGGTCTCATAAATCTATTAAGGAAAATAGCTATAGGGTAGATATGGGGTAGGAGCTCTGAGGGAAGCTACATTACCATTACACTGCTCATCTGCGGGTTAAGGTGTTGACGGCATCATGTTGCTTGACCTCCTAGATACATACAGTAGATTGCAAACATTTTACCTAGATTTCATCATGAGGAGGTAAGGTGGCAGCGAGAGTGCACGATATTTCACTTGGATCAATTATGCACAAGGTTATGTCAGCACAAAGCAAAACAAAGCACCCTGACTCCTCATCAGCGCTGCTGTCAGCCCTTCTCTACCTTCTACTTCTCTGGCGTTCTTTAAAACCCTGTAAGCATATTTTATTTTTATCATGGGATGAGGAGAAAGGAAATAAAGATTCTCAACCTCCTCCAAATTTTCTCCTGTCTAGATCACTGTTTTCTCCAGTACTGCTCGTTGTCTCTGCCAAGCCTGTCAGCCATCCACACGCTAGCTAATTTCTCATTGGCAAATGGCAATCAAAGTCCATTCCTTCCTTTTGACAACTCATTCCCAAATCTGCTTTATACACCTGCTGCCTTCCCCTTCTCTCTCCATCACCTCTCAGAAAGTCACAAAAAAGCAGTTTCTGAAGTACTTCTGTCTCCTCATACCATCAGCCACAAGCCTGAAGTGAAGCATTGAGGAAAGCTGCTTCAACAAAAAGAATTCTGAGGAAAATAAATGCTTCTTAATAAAAAATAAAAAAGCCTGAACTAAAGTTAAAACTGAAGTTTTAGCGATGATAATCTACAGTATGTTGCAAAGTGCCAGTGGGGGTGGGAGTAGAACTATTAGGATCCAGCTCATGTAAACAAAGCCTTGCTACGGCAAAAATACAGGGAAGGAAAAGATGGTTAGGATGACTAAAGTAAAAATCTGACACCGCCTTTGGAAGGAATTTTAGATGAGCCTGCACCACCTTATCATTAAAAAAATTTATGATAGGGTGGATCAGTCATGTGTATTGCTTTTTTGGAAAACCAAACTTGCATATAAATTAACTCTTAATGAAGTAGTCTGAAAGCCAGACACAACCATTTGCAGACTGTAATCATGTAGTTACTGCGTGAGGTAAGGCAAAAGGTTCTAGCTCCCGAGTTTCACAAGGGACAGCTAACCTCTTTGGCTGGAGACTGCCCCAACTTCTAGTAGATTCACTGCGTGCAAGCTGGAGGACCCGAGATCATCAGTAGGCTGACGATAAGGATAACACGAGTAGTCTGACTGCTCTCCTCTCTGGAGACAAGCAGTGAGCTAGGTATTCAGTTTGCACAGCAAGAAACACTCGGGACTGGGTATCTAGACCCTGTCTAGCAGAATCTGCTTACAATTGAAAATTGCATCAAAAGACTAAGCAGGTAAGATTTCCCTACATAAAAGAAATATGGCCTATAAAACCAGCATCTTTTACTGTATTTCTTAATTTTAGCATTTAGAAGTCTTCTGTAATGACTGTGCATAAGACAATAGCCAAATTAAAAAAAAAGGAGCTGATTAATTACCTTTTATAGCTATCTGCATAGTATTGGAAACAAGGCCACCTTACACAAAAGACAACAGATGCACAGGCTACCGAGACTGAAAAGACCTGGACAGAGAAATCTAATTTGCTTCCAAATGGAGCCATATAACCCAATGTCCACCTTCAAATTTGTTTCAGTTTCCCTGGACAAAGAAGAATCTCCCACTCACAGACTGCACATACTCTATCCCTAGAGTACAGAAAAGTATGTGCTGTTTCTGTTGGAGTCATCCTCTTGCTTGCAAGAGTCCTGACAGATTTCCCTCATGCTTTGGTCAGTCATTCCATTCACTTGTGGCTTATTTTTCCTCAAGAAATCTCCTGTTTTACTGGAGCAAGCATACCCTCCAATAACCCTCTGGGGAAGTGAATGCTCTGATCAGCACATTCCCTTGTGAAACGTGCTTTCCCTTCATCTTCTGATGACCTACATATTCGTAATTCTTATAAATGCTGAGAGTGATATCCTGGAGCTTCTATCTCAAACGGGTCTTGATCTAGGAAGAACAAGGTATTTCTGTACCACAACCACACAACAGAAAAGCGTTTAACACGAGGTAAAGAAAGAATAAGAAAAAAACCCCATAAAAATCTGGAAAAATATGGGAATTACAAGCTATAAGCCATACATATATCATAAGCTATAAACCTTTCCCTTTGTTGCAGAAACTATACCATTTATATAATGTTAGAAATCTTATGACAAATTGTAAGCCATTTGAAGTCATTTAATAAAGTTGACAGGACAAAAATGCAAAAGTGAAATTTAGAGTTCAAGATGTCTCATGTCTATCCTTCCACCCTGTAGATCACTGCCCTTCTGTATCAGTTATATCCTGAGCTCGGTATTTCATGTTTGACTTAAGTACTTCTTTGAAAAAGGCACCTGGCCTTCATGTAGAACCCCATTTTGAACCCCTCAGGTCTGCTGGCACTTTCCTCCAGTGGGTACTTAGAGTCCTTTATCTCCTCATGAAAGTACCTATAAAACACCCCTCTGTCTTGTCTCTAACAAGCTCAACAGAGTCAGATCTTTGAGGTCTTCCATTTTCTTCCATAATTCAAAAAGAAGTTTTGCACCTTTTGTTTTGTTTTTAAATGGACCTTACAGCATCTCTTATAAAATATATGCACAAAGGTTTCCATGCATTTGTGTGTCTTTGTAAGTTCCTAGCGTGATTTGTGATGCCAGGTCATCCACATGGGTTTGACAGTCATGCTATAGGACCTACTACCATAGGAACCACACCATTCTGGACTTGCAGCTGGTGACTTGGTAGAATCTCTAATGACTGAGTGGAGCCCAACGGATGGGACTGGAGACTCCGAAACCTGAATGTGGGAGTCTACATGTGAAACTCCTGTCCTAGTTTATAAGTTTATAAAGTGATTAATCTAACCTTTAAGTGGATACCTAGTGACTCTATGGTTGAATATTTCTCTAGAGTCCACTAATTGTATTGACTAGATGCCCTCTGACTATAGCAAAGTAAGCATCTAAAGCCCAACAAGCAGATACCTAAATTTTGATGACTGAATCTGCAGTCAAATCCCACCCAAGAACTGCAGTGTTCCAGGACTGGTTTTACCAATATTTAAGCAGAAGTCAAACACACCAATCCTGCCCCTGCCCCCAACTCTTACTCCCTGGACCCCAATATGCACTCCCAAGGAATGTATTAGCCCATGGACACTGCCGTGAAGCCATACTAATTTAATAGCAGCAACAGTGCATATCCTGCATATCCTGGATTTCAAGTTTGCAAGCTTAACTGCATTAAGTTAGGCACTCTCAGTCAGGCTCTGCTGTCTGAAGTAAAGCCAGGTCAAGAAACTACAAAACCCCACTCTGTTCGTACTTGCTTGGCATCACCCTCCCTCCTCCTCCCCTCCCCCTCACTAAAATTATTTCCTTGTTGGCTCTGCCAAATAACTGCACGCACAATCAATCCCTAATCCAGTTCTGACATTCTCTTTTTCCTTGAACACTTTTTTTTTTTTTTTTTTTTTTTTTTTAAAAAAACCCACACTTTTTCAAAACGGACTGTTTGGACTGACAGTCCTGTAGCTCTGTTAAAGCACAACTGCACAGGCAGCTGCTTACCTGGCACACCAGAGGACCAGCTTCCCTGGGGAGAAGACATTGCAATGAGCAGATCGGAGCGATAAACACTTCAGTCGGGCCAACTGCATCCAGAGCAGCATATTGAACCACATCACTGGTATTCTGCATTTTTTCCTCCTTTATTACAAAAAAACCCAAATATCCAAATAGAAACCCTGTACCTTTGCACCGTAATCCTAGTACATAAACAGCTCTACTTCATTTTACTCACTGAAAGTGGCTGAGTCAAGGTGTGTAGTCTTGTCTTTAAACTACCTTTTTAATAAAATTTATGGGTTTTCTTTCGGAACTGGTTAAAAAAAGTACATATGGCTGTTTATACTATTGCTTGCATCAAACTGTCAGGAACAGATTTTTCTTGAGAGAAAAAGCAATGAAGACTTATAAGTACAGGAGAAAAAGCGTTGCACATAACTCCAATATTTAAAAGACATCTCAGATGTCATCCTTTTCCGAAGCAACCAGTGACAGCAATCTTTCACAGGAATGACAGCTCTCAGTCAGTGTTAATTCAGCTTTAGGAAAACATGCATCCACAAGAAAATTGGGAATATAAAGACGAGACAATCAATGCACTGAAAGGGAAAAAAAAGGCACAGCTGGGAAAGAAATGAAAATTGTAATTTCAAATAAACTGAGTGAAAGAAAAAAGTAAGAACTAAATACTGCCAGCTCTGAAAAGCTTCAAAACCAGCAAGCTCATCTTATCTTCTGCAAGACATTCTCTCCTGCTCTGAATCCTGCTATTTGCAATTGGCCAACAAGAGGTTACCTAACTAAACCCATATGTCACTGCAAATGGGCAGAATGCATCTGTCAGATACACCACAGAAACTGATTAAAAATTCCCAGTCATATCCTTAATGCTAGTACCTTCTATTTGCTCTTGTCTGTATAAGATAGTCTTTCTAGATCATTGTTTTTCCAAGTGAACAAGCATATACTTAGCTCCTCAGGGCAAATGTTTTCTGTGCCACCAACATGCTCATTCATTTGACTTGGCATGCATTTTGTCATTAAGTGAGAAGGCTTAATATTTGTTTGAGGTCATGGCGAACTGTGTCCAATTGTTCTTTAACAAGTGACCTTATAATAAAAAGGATGTTTTCTTTAATACATTGGCACTGCCACCATTCTGTTGTATTTAAACAGCATCCTATCATCAATAATCTCTTACCCTACAACAAGGGGCAGAAATAGGCTTTCTGGGCATCCTGGGCCAAGAGGCTTAACTTATCTTATGCAGGTCTCGATCCCAATAGCAGTTCTCAAAAATTATAGTCCGTATGTTGTCTGAAATTTCCAGATATTGCATAATCAAGCTCTGGACTTTGTGATTCTGCCAGACACTCAAAATACTCATCCTTTAAAACTCCACATTACATTCCTGCATCATATAATTTTCCTTTTTACAATAAACTACCTCCACTTATGTTAGTTAGTTGCTGGGGCCCTTTGGCCACAGTAGTAAGTTACTTCCAGCTAATACAGATTTTTCCATAGGTAAAAAAAAGCTTTTATCAGAGTCAAAGCTATGGTCTCTACTTAATGCATCTCTACATGCAGCTCCTGTTCGTACCCACTGTACATGGAAACCAATACTGTCACACAAAAAAGGACAGTGCCAACACCCATTCTTGTAAATGTCTGTGGATAATGTATTTTTCTATTTATAAGCAGTAAAAACACGAGGAGGACCTTTAATTTGGTTTTCTCAAAAGCTTTTCTTCTATTGCACCTTGTGCCCACTCAGCACTTCTGCACAAGTGTTCTCAGTGATTTGGGCAGCAAGGCACAACTTTGCAATGAGGATCTATATAAAAGCAAGAGGTCCCCTTCTTGAAGTTATAGGGAGTTAGTTACAACTTTATTCTGATCTCCCTATAAAAATGACATAAAAAGTTAATACATTTTGTTGTTCAGCAGTGCTAAGTTTGTTGTCTTCTCTCTGTAAATGTCCACACTCCCTGGCTATATTCTTACACTGTTCTCTTCCCAAGGGAAAAAAGGCACACACACCAAACTATTCACATAAACTGCAGTTCTCTCTGTACCATGACAACTATATTGTATCTTCCTGTGGAACACCTCAGATGCCAAGCACAATTTTACATGGTAGCTTCAGGAAACAGCATTAAGCAGAGAGTGCAGAACACACACACATACAATGCTTTGCTTTCTCAACAGCTCTTCCCAAAACCTGCCTGAAACAATGCAGAAAAATGCCTGGCACCACCCAGCCCTCCCAGAGTTACACTTCTTCTCAGGTAGCAGAAAGCATCCCTTTCCATTATGGATGGACATTTACAAGAATGGGTGTTGGCACTGTCCTTTTTTGTGTGACAGTATTGGTTGTTTTTTCCCAGTTCTTCCAAATGTTTGGCAAAATTTTGCTTACCACAAATGCTGCTACCCCATATGTTGCAGTTTTGCAAACTGTCTTTCAGCTATATGGACTTCCTTGCCTCAGGCCTCCTGTCCCTCATGGCCATAATGCCAGATCAGCTCCGCGCCCTCCCCAAGAACACCTCATTTTCAACTGCAGGACCTTTCCCGTTCAGCCAAGTCTAATTGTTTTGCCAGAAGTCAATTCTGGGTCTT
Source organism: Burhinus oedicnemus (assembly GCA_008921705.1). Lineage (NCBI taxonomy): Eukaryota > Metazoa > Chordata > Aves > Charadriiformes > Burhinidae > Burhinus > Burhinus oedicnemus. The sequence goes on from VFFE01004925.1 coordinate 61,517, forward strand.
TCAGCAATTTTAAAAGCTTTGTGCTACGTTTGAACTGTGGGCTCTTCTGTTAAAAAGAGTATTAGTTCTTGAGTAACACAGCTCTTCAGCCTTACAGCAGTTACAAGCTTTTAAGCATTTTAATGTTTGTTCTTGCTATTTAAAATACACTATTCTTAAATTTATTTTTAGGTGGAATGAAGTACTACTCATATTTCTGTAAGGTCCACAGCGGCCCCTCTGCCCCAATTAAATGAAAACTATGAAAAATATTAAGGACTACAGCATCAGCCATCCAAAGAAATAAACCTACCTT
>VFFE01004966.1:19854-83599 GCA_008921705.1 Burhinus oedicnemus
GGGAGGTGGGGAGAGAGCTGCGGGCAGGATCCGACCCTGAGCGCGGGCTCAGATTTGCATGGAGGGGCCGTGCTCTGGGCGGGTGGGGGCTTAAAAGGGAGTCGGGGTCCGCAACACAGCCCCATCGGCGTGGGGACACGTAGCTGGTGGGATCGCACCATGGCCTGGGCCCCTCTCCTCCTCGCGGTGCTCGCCCATGTCTCAGGTGCCCTGTCCAGACTCGCTGCACCCGGCTGGGGCCTTTGGGCACAGGGGCCTCATCCCACTGCCTGCGGAGGCCTGTGTGCGTGGGACACTGACTGATCCCCATCTTCTCCCCTCTCTCCTCTCCCTCTCCAGGTTCCCTTGTCCAGGCAGCGCTGACTCAGCCACCCTCGGTGTCAGCGAATGTGGGAGAAACTGTCAAGATCACCTGCTCTGGTAGTGGCAGCTACTATGGCTGGTACCAGCAGAAGGTACCTGGCACTGCCCCTGTCACTGTGATCTATGATAATACCAACAGACCCTCGGGCATCCCTTCGCGATTCTCCGGATCCAAGTCTGGCTCCACAGCCACATTAACCATCACTGGGGTCCAAGCCGAGGATGAGGCTGTCTATTTCTGTGGTGGCTACGACAGCAGCAACAATTTTCCCACCGTGACACAGAGCAGTGGGGAAGTGATACAAAAACCTCCTGCCATCGCAGGGGGCAGTTAGGACTCTCTGCTGGCCCTGTTTGATGGTGGGACAGATCCCCACCATGGCCCTGCTATTGCTGCCCTGTGCTGCAGGTGCCTGGTGTCCTAGATTGGATGTCCCTTAGAGCCCCAGGTCTGTGCCTGTCCCCTGTCATTTGGGGAGGGGATGTACAGCACTTGGGAACATGCCGTTCTCCACAGCCATGTTAACCATCATTTTGGTCCAAGCTGATGCAGAGGCTGTGTCTTCCTGTGCTGGCTGGGACACCAGTGCTGATCAGGGTCTCGGTCACTCCCAGCAGTGGGGAAATGAAACACAAACCCACTGTTGTCCCAGGGCCCCTCAGTGCCACCTGCTGCTGCTGCTTGGACGTGGTGGTGGAGCAGCACATGTGCCTGTCAGGCAGCTCCTGCTGTGGGGCACACGCTGTGCTCCAGCTGGTCCCCTCCATGCTGCTCACAGGGAGACAACTCCCCTGCAGTCCGTCAGGGCTCTGTGCCCTGGGCAGCCTGGGGAGGGCAGTCTTGGGGACAGGGAGGCGTCGTAGGGGTGTAGGCATTTCCCATGGGCGCAGCTGTTCTTGGGCTGGGCATGAGGCTGCTAAAGGTGGCCATGACCCCTGTGCCCTGAGTCGGAGCAGAGCTGGCCAGGGATCACCTGATGGTGGTGAGCAGAGCCCCTGGGCTGCCCTCACTCTGGCAGAGTTTGCCCAGCTCCAGCCCGTTGGGCTTTTGATCATCTTATGGGGAGACATTGCTGGAGCCCCAGTGCTCAGTGCTGGGTGGCTCCTGTTGCGCTGGGGAGTGGAGACCTGGGAAGAGCAAAGGTCTTGAGCGACTAGGCCTGGGCTGGCAGGGGAAGAGTCAGGGCAGAAAAGCAGCAATGCAAGAGGGTACCGCAGGTGCTGGGGCTGGGGAAAGCCCCAGAATCGCTGGGGCTGGAGGTGCCTCTGGAGATCATCTTGTCCCACCCCCCCCCTGCTCAAAGTTGGGTTGGCTACTGCAGGTTGGCCACAGCCTGTCCAGGTGGGTTTTGAATATCTCCCAGGATGGAGCCTTCGCCACTCTCTGGGCAATCTGTTCCAGCGTTTGATTGTCCTTGCAGCAGAAAAAAGGTTTTGCTCTGTTTAGGCAGATTTTCCTGTGTTTCGGTCTGTGCCCATTGCCTCTCATGCTATCAGTGGACACCTCTAAAAGCAGCCTGGCTCCATGTTCTTTCCTGCCCCTAGGAGATATTTATAATGTGGATAAGATGCCCCGAGGCTCCCCGACTTTGGCGCAGCCATTCAGCTTGTGCTTTCTCTCTCCATATGAGTGATACTTTGAGCCCTTCATCAGCCTCAGGGCCCTTCCCTGGCCTCACTCCCATCTGTCCCCATCCCTGGCTGGGGAACCCAGAGCTGACACAGTGCTGGGCTGTGCCTCAGGGTGCTGAGACGAGGAGAAGGATCCTCTCCCCAGCTGCTGGCAACGCTCCTGCTAGTGCAGCCCATGGTTGCTTTGCTGGCTCCAGTGCAACTTGGCATCCTCCCAGCCCCACCGGGACCTTTTCTGCCATAGGGTTGCCAGCTGATCGGCCACAGGGTGTCCAGGCAGGGGCTGATCCCCAGGGATAGGGCGCTGCATGGCTGCTGCAAGAGAAGGAGCAAGGGCAGTGCTGCAGGGCCCCAGGTGCATTGGGGAAGGGCAGGAACAGCCAGTCTCTGTGTGGGGCCTGGGACACCCATAGGAGGGGAAGATGCAGAAGGTGGGGTGGGGGGCACTGATAGTTGGTGTCATCCCAGCCCCATCACTGGGAGCTGCGGGCGCTGCCTGACACCCCCCCGGCCCAGCACCCGGCTCTCTCGTGTCACTTGGCCCTGCAGCCGCTTGGACCAGGCTGGGGACAGGTAACTCTGGGCTGGCAAGTTTCGGGCTCTGAGCTGGGACATGTCTCTGTGTCTCTGCTCTGTGCCCGGGGACAAGCCCCACTGCACCTGAGGTGGTGGGGCTGGGCGGGGAGCGGGGTGGGAGGTGGGGAGAGAGCTGCGGGCAGGATCCGACCCTGAGCGCGGGCTCAGATTTGCATGGAGGGGCCGTGCTCTGGGCGGGTGGGGGCTTAAAAGGGAGTCGGGGTCCGCAACACAGCCCCATCGGCGTGGGGACACGTAGCTGGTGGGATCGCACCATGGCCTGGGCCCCTCTCCTCCTCGCGGTGCTCGCCCATGTCTCAGGTGCCCTGTCCAGACTCGCTGCACCCGGCTGGGGCCTTTGGGCACAGGGGCCTCATCCCACTGCCTGCGGAGGCCTGTGTGCGTGGGACACTGACTGATCCCCATCTTCTCCCCTCTCTCCTCTCCCTCTCCAGGTTCCCTTGTCCAGGCAGCGCTGACTCAGCCGCCCTCGGTGTCAGCGAATGTGGGAGAAACCGTCAAGATCACCTGCTCTGGGAGCAGCTACAGCTATGGCTGGTTCCAGCAGAAGGTACCTGGCACTGCCCCTCTCACTGTGATCTACTACAACGACAAGAGACCCTCGGGCATCCCTTCGCGATTCTCCGGATCCAAATCCGGCTCCACTGGCACGTTAACCATCACTGGGGTCCAAGCCGAGGACGAGGCCGTCTATTACTGTGGTAGCTACGACAGCAGTACTGCTGCCACAGTGACACAGAGCAGTGGGGAAGTGATACAAAAACCTCCTGCCATCGCAGGGGGCAGTTAGGACTCTCTACTGTCCCTGTTTGATGGTGGGCCAGGTGCCTGCCACGGCTCTGTCCTCGCTGCCCTGTGCTGCAGGTGGCTGTGCCTGGTGTCCCAGCTCAGCTGTTCTGTAGAGCCGCAGGTCTCTGCCCATCCCCTGTCATTTGGGAAGGGATAATCCCCAGCAGCCCTGTCCCTGCCCCACACTGTGGGTCCAGGGTCCCCTGCACTCCCTGGCTGGCACTCAGTGCCCTGCTGGATGCCTCCCTGCCCTCCTCCCAGCCCAGCTGTGCCAGGAGCCCCTAGGCACGGGGCACCTGCTCCCCATAGCCAGTGCTGATTTTAGCCCAAAATGTTTTCTGTGAGTAGATGTTTCCAGAAGCCATGCCAGGGCAGTTTCAGGATGGTTTATGCAGGAAGGCTGCCTGACACATCCTACCCTTTCCCTTCTCGTTTGCTTCCAAGTATGATTGGGATGTTGCAGGAGCAGAGAGTGCCTCCCTGGCCTCCCGTGCTCAGCCCTGGCAGCTGGGACACAGCAGTCATGCGTAGTGTCCCCAGTGCCCCCTTGGACCAGCAACCCCTTACCTGCCCCTGCTTCTGCCGAGGCCATGTGCCAGAGAGGTGCCTGGTACATCCAGCACAGCATTAGTCCTCCTCCATGCCTTCCTCCAAGGAGAAGAGATGGACTTTCAAGTTGAACGTTGTCCCCCTTTATTGTCCTCCCCTAAAATGGGACGAAAACCCCATCAATGTCTGAGAAATGCTCAGAAACTGGTCATCCACAATAGATGGCATTGGCATCAACTATATGCTTTGCAGAGAAAATTTCAGTGGTTTTTTTGGCTAATTTCAGCCTTTGCACCAATGCATAAGCCTACCCAGGAGCAAACCAAACCTCTGAAATAGAAAGTGCCTCGAACCACAAAATCTTCGAAGCATCATTTATTTTCTAGTGACTCAGCAGGTTCACTGACTCTGCCTCTTTCTATAACCGCTTGCACAAACCACAGCATTTGAATATTTTCGAGTTCAATTTAAGTTGGTGCTATTGAAATTCAGTGCTCTAAGAGCTTGTTTGCTCCAAGCTAAGCACCCTGTGCCCTGTGAGATTGGCAACAGGCTGGGAAAACTCCTGTGCAAGGAAAATATGTCTGTCCTGCCCTTCTGTCCATGCTGTTCCTTCCTGATGCTCTGGAGGTGGCTTAGCTGGTGGAGCAACACTATCCTCCACCCCTGGTGCTTTAGGAAGCAGCCACCACCTCGACAGAACTGGGTGAGATGGGTTTAAGTGCTCCACTTGGCGCTGAAGGCTGCTCCGGCACCATCCAGCTCAGCTCCCGAAGGCAGGAGGTTGCCCAGGGCAGGACCAGCGGACACGGGCTGCCTGCCCTCCACAGCGCTCACCTTGGCAGTACATGTGTCCCCCCTTGGCACACTCATGCACCAAGACCTGCTGCTCTCACTTGCCCTTTACGTCGTGTCTCCTCTCACCCCCCTGGCCCCCGGGTTGCCCATAGCCCAGGCCATGCTGCCCACTCAGGATTGCCTGTTCTTGGAGCATCTCTGGCATCTCCAGATGCCCCGGCCCGGCCTGGGGAGGATTGCTGCAGAGGAGTGCTGCAGTGCTCAAACAGGGTGAAGCTTGACCTGGCAAGCTGCCACCCCTTCCCCAGAGACAGGGTGGGACTGATCGTAAGGCCACCAAAGGCAGACTGGCCCAAACTGGGAGGGACCTTCACTAAAACTTCTGACCCAGAGAGCATTTTATATGGGGGATGTTTGGAGGGGGGTTGACATGTGATTTCAGCCAAGACCTTGGCCAACAGTGGCACAGCTGCTGGATATCCCTTGGGAGAGAATAGGGGGGTGGGGAAGATGCACAAATACCATCCCCACTCCATCATCCCCAGCAAGCCGCACCACACAAGCTGCATCAGTAGCTGGGAGCCCGTCTGTGTCCCCACCATGCTCATGGGGCACCAGGGCCACTGGCTGAGCATAAGCTGCTGCTTGGGCTCCTTCTGTGGAGCAATGTGTCACTGCATTTATTTCTTTGGCGGTGGGACCCAGCTGACCATCCTCAGTAAGTCACTCTGATGCTCACACAGGGTCTTCCCCATGCCAGGGGCTGTATGGGCTCTTCCTGGGGTTTGGGGTGGTGTTTCTTTTCTTTCTTCTACTTCTCCATTTGGTTACAGTAGCGTGTCCTCTGTCTGTCTAATCGCACTAAAATGTATTCACGTGCCTTTCCTTGACAAGAGGAAATGGAGTTTTATGGGTTAATTGGCCTTTGCTGATTGCAAAACGTTTTTGGTCCTTTCAAATCTGCAGACCCTCTACTGATACCGTGGATCTCATTCAACTTGTCTGAGTGCAGGAGTTACTGGCTAAAAATATATCTATATATTTGCTAGACAGCCAGATTATATTGGAGTTTATGAAACAGAAATTTCTTAACAGTTCTCTTTCCCCTAAGGAGAAGCTCCCAGGCATGCTCTGTGGTATGATGAGGAAATATATAGGGGGCTGAAATGGAAGGACTTCAAGTCTGAGCAGACAGGTTGGGCTTGCTGGCTGAGGACAAGGTTGCCTCTTCATATCTCAGTGACACTCAGGAGGATGGCTACCTCTTCAGCCTCCAAACAGCAGCGTGGCTCTCTTGGCTACAGCTGCACATGTGTGTGGCACAGGGCTGAGGCGTGGAATGCTGGTGATGGGGATTCCTGCAGACATGCACACTGGGTGTCCTCTGGAGAGCTGGGGCCTCTTACCTCCAGGGCAGCCTTTTTAGATTGCTAGACTGAATATTAAAAAAATAAGCTGACAACAGAGACCTTGAGCTATTAGCTCCTTTGCTGGTCATGGGAGCTGCACTAAAAGACTCCGGACAGGACCAAACCCCATGGGTACAGCTGTGTCCACACTTTAAAGACCTTCCTCCTTCCACATCTGCCTTCCTGCACCACTCTCTCCTCCTCACAGGCCAGCCCAAGGTCTCCCCCACCATCCACCTCTTCCTGCCATCCCCTGAGGAGGTCTCAGTGCAGAGCAAAGCCACCCTGGTGTGTCTGATGAGAGAATTCTACCCCAGCACTGTGCAAGTAGCCTGGACAGCTGATGGCCATGCCCTCACCAGTGGCATCAAGATCAGCCAGCCCCAGCAGCAGAGCAACAACCAGTACATGGCCAGCAGCTACCTGACACTGAGTGCTGCCGACTGGAAGAGCCACGAGACCTACGCCTGCAAGGTCACACACGAGACTGGCACCATTGAGAAGGTCCTGAATAGATCTGAGTGCTCCTAGCCCCACTGGGGAACGGACAACTGTGGCCCTGCAACATCACATCCCCCAGCACAGTGCTTTACCACCTGCCCCATCCCTGTCCCCTCCTTCTGGGCAAGTCTCTGACATCTCTGTTGGCACTTCCTTCTCCTTGTGCCCAAATCCCTCCCATCTCCCCTGCCCCATGCCCTCATCCTGGACATCACCTGAATAAGCCCTGGGCTAGCGCTGGCCTTGCATCCACATCTCCCAGTCCTTCCTCCTTGGTCAAATATGATCATGACCCTGCAACTAAACACGGCCCCTATCAGCTGAGCACTTAACTGCTTGCTCCTACATCTTGAGCTTGCTGGATTGGTGCATTTTCCCCTGCAATGGTCTGTGGCTGGTCTTCGGGTGTCCCCAGTTGGCTGCTACTTTCCCTCCCTGGGCTTCTGCCCCAAATTCTGTTGCATGTGGGGAGTGGAGCAGGAGCCATCTCAGGCACTGGGGCTGACCAGCCCTGAGATTGGTCCATGGGCAGTGGCTTAATCTCCCGCAGCAAAGGCAGGAGCTAAATTAAGTTGGAGAAAGCATCCAGCCAGGGCTCCTCTGCTGCAGCACCCAGTGCTGGCCAATGCTCCTAAGCCCTCCCCTCCACCTGCGGTCCAGGTTCACTGACCCAGGCAGGGCATTAAGTGCTGAAACCTGCGCTGAGCTCTGTTAGGGCAGAAGTAAAAACCCTGGTGAGTTTGGTCTTCCGTCATGACCCACTGATGAGGCAATAGGCGCCTTCAGCAAGCATCCCAGGGCGTGATCCTCTGTCAGGGCTGGCAGGCTTCGTTGTCTCAGGGGGACTCTGAAATCCCCGACACCAAAGCCAACCCCACACCAGTGCCTTTGCTGGCGCTGAGGTGCCAGGTGTGACAGAGGGAAGTGTTTATTTACCCTCAGTGGGATGGTCCAGCGCCCTGTGCCCAGTCCCGAGCGCAGGGCTGAGCTCTGGCACAGCAGCAGGCGCGGTGCAACGGCAGCCAGGGCTGCACTGCTCCCCTGCCGTGGGCTGCCCCAGCACAGGGCACCCTAACCACAGCTGCTGTGAGGAGGCTCACCCACCCACCAGGCACCAAAAATCCTGCCCAGGTAAGGATGCGGGCTGTGCCGGGGTCCGGATTTGCCCTGGAGAGCAGAACCAGGCTGCAGGGTGGCATGGGCATCGAGTGGTGGGGTCCCCTGTGAAACCACGGTACCTATGGCAGCACTGGCATTTCTGGGCAGTGGGAAGGACAGATGGATGGTTTATTCATGACATTTACCTGCACATATGCTGTCCAATGGCTGATGTTTCCCATTCATCCCGGCCGCAGCCATGGTGTGGCCCAAGGGGTGACAGGAGAGTGGCCAGTGCCCCAGAGGGCATCCCACAGCCACCTGCATGGCAGCAGCACAGGTTGAGGCAAGGTGCTGCTTGTCGCGCCTTAGGGGCACCCAAAGCCTCCACCAGCTCTTCCTCACCTGAGATTAACGTCCCCACACCACAGGCATGGACATGGGTTTGTAATGAGCACAAGGCCTGTGGTCCTCGGTAGCAGTGGGTCCCTGGATGCAGCCATGGCTCTGGAGAGCCTGACCAACATGATCAATGAAGGATGGTGGGGCCAAGGCCACCCATTTTCCCGTGGCCCCTCAAGCAAGGACACACAGTTGTCCTCATATGGCTGTCCTGCTGCTCCTGCCCTGCCACATCCACCGGGCTGCGTCCAGCACTGTCCATCCAACCTCTTGTGTCCCTTGGGGCACCTCCAACCCATCATCTTCATCCTGTTTGTCCATTGGGACACCTCCATCCTATCACCTCCATCCTGCTGTCATCGGCACCTCCATCTACACCTCCATCCTGCTGCATCCATCGGGGCATCTCCATCTCATCACCTCCATCCTGCCACATCCATGGGGCCCACGACTGCTGTTGCCACGAGGCAGAAGGTTTTTGCATGGCCCTGTATCACTGTGTGGTGTATTCGGGGCCGGGACCATGTTGACCGTCCTAGGTGAGTCGCCGACTTCTCGGTCTTTCCTTCCCCACCATGAAATTGTGACAGTTTGTCAATTTTCGGTGATTTTGGGTTTTTTTCTCGGACTTGGCATTGGCCTGGGGTTTGCCGCTGGTTTGGGGACGGGCACTAAGCGCAGTGTTGCGGGCTGTGTCTTGTCCCTGCGGACATGGAGGGGTCTAGTGCGTGCCACAGAGGATGGGGGGGGTATTTTCTCAGTTGAAAGATCTTAAAATTTGGCCAGGAAATGTGTTTGAGGTCTCAGGGAGCCTATTTCAGAAACTCAGGTTTAGGTCTCTAAGAAAGTCAATTTTTGTCTTTGTTAAAGAAATCAGTTTTTAGTCTAAGGTCTAAAGTCTAAGTCCTCAACTCTTAGACCTGAGGACTAAGTCCATCACCCTTGGTGAGGAGCAGGGGCTTCTCTGCAGGATCCCATGGCTGAGGGTGCGGGTGCTGTGAAATGGCAGCCCGTCCTCGGCCACGAGCGGGCTGAAGTCACATCCAACTTTGTGTTAAAATGGCACATCCCTCGGATCTTAACCAAAAGTTTTCAGGGGTATTTTAAAAATCATGTCGTCCAGGTAAACTGTGTCAAAAATGGAGATTATTGTGTTGAAAATGCTGCCGGGAACATCATTTTTGTGTCTTAGTCTGTAATTTTTAAAATAATTTGGCCAAAAATCCCAATCTGAACCAAATTACTAGGGGCGTAAGATTGAGAAAAACGTAGTTTGCCAATTTCTTGAGCAGAAAGTTTTTAATGGCAGAGTCTTCCTGGTTTTCAAATAGAGATAGAGATAGAGGTAGAGACAGAGATAGAGATAGAGATAGAGATAGAGACATTGTACATTTGAGGAGGGAGCAGAACTGCCTCGGAAAGACCGAACATCTTTTCTTCATCTTCTTTTGGGTGATTCTTAGTTGTACTTTTTCTGAGACAAGTCTGAAAGTGTCTGAAAACAGAACTGGGCAGGAAACAGGATGGTTTGTCTTTGAAATTTTGATTTTTTTAAAAAATTGCCTTGCAAAATGAAAGAAATGGTTTTATGGCAACTAACCAGCGATTTTGTTTTATATATCTAATATATCTATATGACTGTATAAAAAACATATATAACATATATTTTTAATATATGAAATATATGTAAAAATACATATGTATATTGTATTAATGATATATAATGATATATAATTATATATAATTATATACATTATATATGTAGTATGTTGTATATTTTATATATGTAATATATAATATATATGATGTGTATTAGCTGTATATATAGATATCTATAATATATAATGTGTATATGCACATATATATATAGCATATATACAGGTATATATGGGATGTATGTGTATTACACATACACATATATTTTATATACATACATACATATATATAAAAAATATATAGATGCATCCCAAATCTAAATACATTGGAGTTATAAGTGATAAGCTCTTAGCTGTGGGGGAAGTGTGGAGTTTCTGGGCAGTGCCAGCTGGGGGGGGCAGGGGGGGCAGGGCAGGCAGGCAGGGGGCTGTGGTGGGGCACAGGGTCCCCCCTGACCCTCCACGACTCTTTCTCCCCTCACAGGCCAGCCCAAGGCCTCCCCCACAGTCCATCTCTTCCCGCCATCACCCGAGGAGCTCTCGTCGCAGAGCAAAGCCACCCTGGTGTGTCTCCTGGGAGACTTCTACCCCCGTGCTGTGCAGGTGACCTGGACGGCCAATGGCCAAACCATCACCAGTGGTGTGGAGACCAGCAAGCCCCAGCGGCAGACCAACAACCAGTACATGGCCAGCAGCTACCTGACACTGAGCGCTGCCGACTGGAAGAGCGACAAGACCTACGCCTGCAAGGTCACGCACGAGGCTGGCAACGTGGAGAAGACCGTGAAGAGCTCCGAGTGCTCTTAACCCTGCTGGGACCTCCCCATGCCCAGCAGTCCCTTGCCAGCCCTCTCCCTCTTCCCTGCTGCTGGGGGCAGCGGCTCCCCGCCCTCCGCAGACGTCTCTCCTCACAGCCCCCTGTCCCCTGCTCCTGTCCCCCCACCCTGAGTGTCACACAAATAAACACTGACACTGAACTAGCGCTGGCTCAGCATCCCTGTCTCTGTGTCCTTCCAATGCGCCTGCTCCCCCCCATGCCGGCCGGCATCACCCCAGTGGCACCAGTATGGAGGAGGGTGGGAATCGGAATGCACATGCATGCACACACATGCACACACACACGTGTATTGCTGGGGGTGCCCAGGGCTCCTGGCAGCAATTGGTCACCCCTGCGGACCCCGCTGAAACCCCCTGGCACCACCAAAAACAGGTGTGAGTGGCTTGGGGGACATCAGCCTGGTCTAAACGCCCACATGACCCTGGCTGTGCTAGCCTTGTCCCTCGCCCACTGGCCTCTGGGCATTGGGTCCCTTGCAGGGACACGTGGCTTGTGGTGGGGTCATGGCCAGCTGTGTCCCTTTGCTGGCTAGCCCTGGCTCTGTTCCCATTTCCTTGGTCACCCCTGTGTCCCCTGGGGATGGGGGTGCCAATGTAGCCACCGGCGCATGAACGCACATCAGTCTGTCCCTTGCACCCTGTGCCACAGCAGCCTGAGCCCCTGTGTGTCAGATGCCCCATCCCCAGCACAGCCCCAGGGAAGTTTCCCTGCGGCCCTGCACATAGAGTCACTCACAGCCACAGCTGTGCCGAGAGCGCCAGTGCTCAGCTGCGGGCGCCCCATCAGAGCTGGCAGGAGCCACGCTGGGAATAGGGGATGGGAGCACCTCGCCATGCTGTGTGCCATTCTGGGGGAGATACCCCCTCCCCAGCCTCTTGGTAAAGAGGGGACAGCGCCACCCCATCCCTATCCCTGGGCTGTGTTGGTGCCAGTGGTGTGCCTGGCCCCACCAGGCTTTGGGTTGCCACGTGTCCCTGCAGGTGCCTTCTGGGGACACAGAATCATAGAATCACAGAACGGTTTGGGTTGGAAGGGACCTTTAAAGGCCATCTAGTCCAACTCCGCTGTAACAAGCAGGGACACCTTCAACTAGATCAGGTTGCTCAGAGCCCTGGCCAACCTGACCTTGAATGTTTCCAGGGATGGGGCAGCCACAGCTTCTCTGGGCAACCTGGGCCAGTGTCTCACCACTCTCACAGTAAAGAATTTTTTCCTAATATCCAATCTAAATCTCCCCTCTTTCAGTTTAAAACCGTCACCCCTCGTCCTATCACTACGCTCCCTGATAAAGAGTCCCTCCCCATCTTTCCTGTAGGCCCCTTTAGGTACTGGAAGGCTGCTATAAGGTCTCCTTGAAGCCTTCTCTTCTCCAGGCTGAACAACCTCAACTCTCTCAGCTTGTCTTCAAAGGAGAGGTGTTCCATCGTTCTGATCATTTTCGTGGCCCTCCTCTGCACCCGCTCCAACAGGTCCATGTCTTTCTTTCCTGTGCAGAGGGCTCCAGAGCTGGACACGGTACTCCAGGTGGGGTCCAACCAGAGGGGAGCAGAGGGGCAGAATCACCTCCCTCGACCTGCTGGCCATGCTGCTTTTGAGGCAGCCCAGGATATGGTTTGCTTTCTGGAAAAGGGGTGAGGGACAGCCCCACCACATCCCCCTCCTTGGGCTGTGTTGGTGCCAGCAGGGTGCCCAGCCCCACCAGACACTGGGTTGCCATGTGTCCCAGCAGACACCTTCTGCAGATGTCTCTCAGGGCACAGGGAGGATGACCAGATCCTGAGGAGCCTGCCCATGGGAGTGACTCTCAGTGAGGCACAGAGGTCAGCCCCACTGGGGGCAGGCCACCCCCACCACCACCATGGCTCCTCCCTGCCTCCAGCTGGCAATTGGCTGCCCTGGGAAGGCAGGGGCCCAGCCAACACCTTCCCTGTGGGATGGGCTCTCCCTGCATTGGTCTTGCTTGGGGCAAAGTCCCCAGCAGCCAGCAGGGAGAAAGCACCACTCTGCAGTGCTGCCCGCTGTGTCCTCCCTGCTGAGTCCATCTGCCCTGTCCACCCCAGCACCTGTGTCCTGTCCACCTCAATGCCTCCATCCATCCTACCCACTTGAGAGTCTCCATCCATCCTACCCACCCCAATGCTTCCATCCATCCCCGAAAGCTCTGAGAGAGCTGCCCACCCCAGCTCTTCAATGGTCTTTTTTACCCAGCCGTTCAGCAACCACTTGAGGATTTCTCAGGAAATGAAGCCAAAATGAAACCAAAAATCTTCTGCCAAACTCAAACTCTACGAGACAAGATCCGAGGGGACAGTTGCTGCCCTCTGCATTGTTCCTTGTCCTGCAAAATGTCTAAGGGAGCGGAGCCTTCCAGGGAACAAGCATTGCAGCTTCAATCCCAAACTTGCCAGGAAAGCAACTACCAAAAAGAGAAACTTTGAGCGGAATTAAGTTTCTTTCATCCATCTCTTGCTCACATGGACATGCCAGGGTGGCCAGTGATGGCCTGGTCATAGCACTGGTTCTGCTGCTGGCAAAAGGAGCCCTGCTGAGGACCTCCCAGCAACAGCAACACAGTGTTTTAGCATTTCAGAAGACTTTATTCTGATAGGAAGATGCTGCTAATCACCCAGATAAGGTGCTTTTCCCAGCGTGTATTTCTGCAGGGTGTGCAGCTCACCAGCCAGCTCTGGGTCTGTGGTCACACCCACAGCACCAGCCCAAGGCTGGACCAGCGTCCCCATCTCTGTCCCCATCCTTCCCCATTGCTGCTGGAATCAGCAGCTCCCCACTCCATGCTGTCCCCGTGTCCAAATTGCTCTCCCCTGCCTTGCCTATGTCCCCTGCACCATGGGGTCACCCCAACAAACACTGCCACAGAGCTCTGCGTGGACGGACACGTCTCCTGCACCCCCTACCCCATTCCTGTGCCAGCCTAATCTCCACGTGCGCTAAAATCAGCTTTTGCCAAGGAGCAGAGCTGTTTGCCACTGCCATTTCTCTCTTGCTGCCTGGTGACCCTTTAGCCTCTGGGGCCAGTGGGGCACTGGGAGGTGCACCGAGTGCCCCAGGCCTCTGCCAGCCTGTCTCTCTGCCCGCACACCGCCGAAGGGGCAGAGGCAGGGACTCAGTCCCCCGCAGCACAGCCCCACTCTGACCCCCATCTGCGCCTGGGGCCGCCCCGGAGTGCCCTGCTGCTGGGGTTTCCCCTGCTGCACCAGGCATTTTGTCCTCACTGGGGGACAGCTCAAGCCTTCCCCAGGCATCCCGAGTGGCTCCAGCGATGCCTGACAGCCCTGCGACGATGTGTGTCAGCCCTGCAGGGGCCATGGGCATGGTGCAGTCGTGGCAGGGCACAGACAGGAGGTGCAGGGGGAGTCGTGAGCCCTGGTCGGCCCCGACCCTCCTTCCCTCCTGCTTTTTGGCAGGGAGTTGGCAGTAGGGCCTGGACCCCACCAGAGGTGCCAAGAGGCACCTTGTGCTCCAAAACAACTTTCATGGCTTTATTCTGGCTTTATCCTGGCTTTGTCCTGCTCCTCAACTGTGCAAGGGAGACCCTGCCACGGCACAGTCCAATGCATGGAGCAAAACTCCTTCCCATCACCCTGAACAGGGGACTGGGCTGATGGAGGCAATCCCAGTGTCCCTGCCCATGTGTGGGGTGACAGGCTTGGGATTTTTCCCAGGAAATCCCATCCCCATGGAGCAAACCCATGCCCAGGATGTATCGCAGCCCCCTGGACTGCCACTAGCCCCAGGAAGGAGCCCGCAGCGGGGTGAATGCTCAGCCTGCGTCACAGCAGGGGAAGGAAGGAAGGAAGGGCAATGGAGGCATCTGTCCTGCTGTGTCTCAAGATGAGCTCCTTTAAGACAGAGTTTCCTGGGCAGAGAGAGCCCGCAGTGGCAGAGAGCCGGCAGAGTTGGTCCTGGGGGCTGCCGGGTTGCGGTGCCTGCCGTAGGGGGTCTGGGAAACAATGGTCCCCAGCCTGGCTCACTGCCGGGGGACATGGACTCAGAGATGCCACCATCTCCTCCGCCCCGGTGCTGAGCTCCATTCCATGCTCAAGTGAGGTTATTCCCTGGCAAACCCCTGCCCGCAGCATCCTCATCCCTGGCCTTATGGTGCTGCCGGGACTTTTGCCCAGGAGAGCCATTTGCCTGGGTTTCTGCCAGCCAAAAATGCCCCAAGGACCGAGACCTGCTGCCAAGAAGGATGCTCACTTTTTTTCTGCTGAGAAAGCTGAAGCTTCAGTAATTATTGATTCCAGTAGCTGGCAAATCACACCTTTAAGTAGTGGCTGAGGCTGGAGTGAATGATGGGGTAACATGGGAGCCCCCATCCCAGCCACGCTGCCAGGTTTGACCCTGCTAAATGCCACGTTGCGGGGGGTTGCTGACAGGGAGGGGGGTGTCGGGGCAACAATTCCACAAGGCTTGAAATCCATCTTGGCATCCCATGGGTAAAGCCCATCCTGTGGTTACAGGACGCCAGACCGAGCTTTTCATGGGCTCAGTTTGGGGCAGGTCCTGCTTGGCCACGAGCTGGGCTCTTGCTTTGGCTCAGATCTGAGCTACCAGAGCACAGGCACATCTCCAACTCCGGGGCAGGAAACCTCACTAATTATTGATTAAAAGATTTTGCTAAATCCTTTCCATAAGCAACAACTGGCAAGGAAAAACCTGCTGAATTATAGATCAGTGGTCCCAGCCTCCCCAGGGTGTCCATACTCCCCCGCTGCCTGCAGCACGGTGAATTTTCAGCCACATTTTTACCCATTAATGAGCCCTTCAACAGGACTAGAGAGCCACCGCTGGGAATTACGCTGGGGATGCGGGGCCTGATCCAGCCCCCAGTGGGGAGGGAAGCAATGCCTGGGAAGAAAAGGCCTGTCCGGCTCCCGCAGCCGCCCTCGGTGGGTTTTCTGGTGAGCAAACGCGCTGAGCAAAACTGAAAGCCGGCCCTCTCCCCAGCTGCAGCTCTCGCTCTCGCTATGCCGTCTCCCATGCTGCAATTTTAAACCGTAATTTATTTTTTTGTTTTCCCAGCTTGCCATTAATTTCAAATCGAGGGGGATCTAATTTAATAAATTAGATGCTTCAGGAAGGCTTTAATTAGCTGCAGAGAGAGGCGGTGTGTCCCACGGCAGGGTCAGGGTTTGGCGGGAGCTGCGCTCCCAGGCTGAGTCTTAGCAAGGCTTTTGGGGGGGGGGGTTTAATAAACCCCGGTGCTTTAGACACTTTGGGCTTGGAGGGTCCCCACGGCCAAGACCAGAGAGAGGGATGTGGGGATGGAGGCAGAGGGGTGTGGGGCCACGGGAGCTCTTGCAACCCTTGCCCCAAAACATCCCCCCCAGTCCCAGAGGGCAAAGCCCTGCTCCGGTCCCCAAACCCTGCCCTGGGGCAAGGGCAGCTCCTGCACCCATGGCCTCGCAGTTGGGGGTGGCCATGCTGGAGCCCCTCTGGGGGGCCACCTCCAGCCAGGTTTGTCCCCCCCCCAAAACCAGCCCAGGCTTGCTTTTTTTTATTGCACATCACTCGGTGATTTCTGCAGGCCACAGCGAGCCCCAGCACCTCCTGCCAGGAGGATTTGGGGTGTCCCTTTGTGCGGACGTGGCAGGAGTGGAGCGAGTGCACCTGGGGCTGATGAAACACCTCGTCTGGTGAGACATGGGCAACGTGGCGCAGCCGGAGGGGCCGGGGCGGGGGGGTCCCGCCTGCCCTCCCCGCACAGCTGCAGCCACCCAAACAGCCGCTGTTCCTGGAGGCAGCAAGGCTGAAACTCGAAAGCAAGAGCTGGGGTCAAGAATAGCCCCAGCCCAGGCTGGGGGGAGCGGGACAGAGCCAGACCCCCCTGGGGCAGCCGTGGGAGGATGGCACGAGGCCCCCCCCCCCGGCTTTAGCTCTGCGGCTGTGCCAAGCTCGGGTGATGATACCCAACAGGCTCTGCCCTGCCTGAGCCCGGGGGGGAGGGGTGGGGGGTGGTGAAGCCCCCAAGCATCCGAAGAGGCAGCTGGTGGCTCCTGCACCCCATCCCAACCTCCCCCCCGATCACGTAGCTGCCTTCTCCAAAAGGTTTGGGGAAAGGCTGTGCAGAGCCCAGGTTGTGCCACGCCAGCCCTGGTCGTCGTCCCCACACCCCCCACACCCCCCCAGCCAGCACCACCATGCAGCTGTGTGGCCACGGGGCATCCCCTGGCTAAATTTACTCCTCACCCGCCACAGCCTCCAATCAGAAACTCGAAAGGGGGCCCGAAAAAAGGAAGTGAAACCATCTCCAGTGGGTGCTGACGTGTGAAGACAAGTGGGTGCCACGCAGCCAAGCCCCGAGTCGGCTCAGCCCCGAGATGGTTGCCGGCTCCTTGCTGCGGCGAGCTTTGGCCTTGCCTCGCCAGGCTATCACCATGTGGGGCCATCAGCCACCGCGGCGGGGGGACAGGTTTCGGGGCAGCCTGAAGCTGCCCAAATTTGGCGGGATGGAATGAGGGACCTGGTGGGGGCTGGTGCCGAGGCTGGTGGGGCTGCATGCCATGGCAGGGTGCATGTCCCCAGCCCAGGGTCACCCCTCCTGTCTCTTGGAGGGTCCCTGGCAGGGCCCTCCCCAGCGGCATCTCACCCAGCAAAGGGGTCCCTGTCCCCGTGTGGGATGTCCCATCTGCTGCACATGCACACAGTTGCAAACATATGCACATACATGTGCATGCACACGCACATGTATGTGCGCACGCACGCACACGCACACACACTCACACTCTCATGCACACCCTCCCCAGCGATCCCAGTGCATCCAGGCCCCCCGGCTGGGCACTGCTGACCCCACACACGTGGGGCTCGGGGCCAGGGCTGACCCTGACACTGCTCAGCTCATGGCCTTGTCCCCCTGTGCCACCACCATGTAAAGCCCTTGGCAGGACCAGCCCGGGGACTTCTGCTGCCACTGCACTGCTGGGTCACCCCAAATCCTCTCTCATTAACCAAATTAAACAGTCCCTGCCTCCTGCCAGGCACCCCCTTAGCTGGGCTTGTCCGTCAGTCCGACCTGCCACAAGATGCAGGGGGCAGTCTCCAGACTCCCACAACACTGGGCAGATTTCCCTGAATCTGGGAAATAAAATATAGGTTATGAATGAATAAAATGTGGGTTATAAATTATAAAAGATATGTTATAAATTATAAAATACTATGAAACATCCCCCAGGCAGCCCTGGGACAAAGCCCCAGCTGGGGACAACCACAGAGCCCAAGGCCGAGGTTTATCCCCCTGCAATTGAAAGGGAATTAAACAAAATAAATAAATGTTTGAGGCTGGCATGGTCGAAAACACGACCTGAGCAATCAAGCCCACTTGTGAAGAGGAGAGCATTTGCATAGCTCTGTCAAAACAGCAACCGCCACGGCACGCAGCTGGCAGCCGGCAGGAAGGCACAGGGAGGGGCGGCCGGACCCCTCACCGGGGTTTTATTTATGTGTGTATTAAACCCTAGCCACAGCCTGGGGAGAGGTAAACAGCCCCAAAGATAAATGCCGGGGCTTGTAAACAGGTTGTAAACAACCGACCCAAGAATAAACACCTTACAGCTGCTTCAAAATATTTATCATCTCAAGTTTAGCGTGATAATAAAATAAATCTCCCAGCAGAGCTTCAGCCCTGGTCTGGGGACCAAGCAAAACCTTGTTTTCTGCTCATAGCGGGTGTAAACAGCTGCGGCTCCCCAGGCAGGTGTGGTGATGGAGAGGTTTTATCACAGGGCTGGTACTGCCCCTTTGGAGAAATATGGTCGTTGAGTTTCAGCCTTCATTAGGACTCCCAAGATGGGGGTTTTTTTAGCTTAATGTTAAGAAATTTCTAGCTGGGGAATGCTGGTGGCAGGGTGACAGCGAGGCGGTGGCTGATGGGTGTGATGGGGACAGCCGCTGCGGTTCCTTCTGGGCCCTGGTGAGGGAACCGAGGGGTTTGGCTGAACTGGTTAGGAAGGACTTTAAGCCAAATTTGGTTTTCTTCCCCTCCACGGCCTACTGGGGTGAGCAGTGCCAGCGCCCCGGCTTTGCCAGTCAGCACAGGGGGAGATTTGGAGGGGAACACGGGGTGCACCCCGTGGCTGGAGCCTGCACCCTGGCTAGTGCCACCCTCAGCAGCAGCCTTCCCGCCCAGAGCAAATGCCACCAGCCCCAGCCCCAGCAGAGCCACCGCCTTTCCCTCTCCTCTGCAGCTCCAGTGGGGGAACAGTGTTGGGTTTAGGCATTTCTGCCATGTTTTGGGGGACTTTTGGCCAGGCACCCTGGGCTGGCCATGGGCAGGGGGGTGCTGACACGCACCGCTGGTCCCCCAGCTGAGCCAGTGCTCTCCCCGGGCAGCTGTGCCGACCGCAGCCCCGCTGCTCAGGAACAGCCTTTGCTAAAATTACATCCTGGCCGAAAACAAGAGCCCACTTTGGCCAAACACCAGCTGGGAGCCAGGAATAGCCCCGTCCCCAGTACGCACCACTTCCTCGGAACAAACTTTCCAGCACGTAGCAGCCAGAGCATCACTGCCTGGCCGTGCTGCAGGCAGGGCGGGAGGCAGAGAAAGCCATTTTTTGGCGCCATTTCAGCAATGGCTCTTGGCAGGAAGGGGGTGTCCAGGTGCTTCTCCTGGACAGCCAGGGCAGCCCAGCGCTCCCTGTGGGAGGCACAGCACGTCCCCAGATTTGGGGTCCCAGCAGGCTGTGTAGCATGGACCAAGCCCATGGGGTGGTTTTGCTGTCCAGCTCTACCAAGGGCTTCAGTTGCCAGACCCTGCCCAGTGCCACCACCTCCCTCTGCCAGGGCCACCATGGCCAGCAGGGACGGGCCCCCCTGGTGACGTGGACCCTGGGCACGGGAGTGTCTGCTCCTGGGGCTCCTGCCAGCCAGTGCCTGGGGCTGTTTTGCCCCCCACTGTCCTTGGAGAGGTGCAGCCCCAAGCCCTCAGGGCCCAGGCTCCTCATACCCCAGCCTGGTACTGGGGCGGGCTGGGGCGGTGCTGCAACCATTCAGGGCCCGCAGTGGCTGAGCAGGCCCTGCCATGCTCACAGGTGAACCTGTCGCTGTCGCCATTCAGGCTTGTGACCACCCGAGGCCAGCCCTGGGTGCAGCCTATGGGTGCGAGGGGATGGGCTGCACAGCGGGTCGTGGGGGAGGACGGGGACAGAGGGGGCATGGTGAGACACAGAGGGACATGGCAGAACAGAAAGCATGGAGGACGTGGGGGGAGGGGGACAAGGGGCACAGTGGGGCACAGGGGGACGTGATGGGACACGGGTGGAAGCAGAGGGCACGGTGCGGGGAAAGTAGAGGGGGGGAACAGGGAGCGGAGCACGGGGGACACGGGGGCACAGGGAGGACACAGAGGGACAGGGACACGAGAACACAGGTGACAGCGGCACGGGGGACGCGGGTGACAGCGACACGGGGGACCGGGGTGCGCGGGCGCCCGCAGCCGGGGGCCGGGCGCCCCCTGGCGGCCCCCGCGGCGCTGCGGCTGCCGCGCGCTGCCCGGCCCCGCGGCCCCGGCGCCCCCGCGTGGCCCGTGTCCCCCGTGGCGTTGGCCCCGGCCCGGGCTGGCCCCTGCCGCTCGCCCGCCGCCTCCTCCTCGCCCTGGCCGCACGCCGGGGCGCGGTGGCAGGCAGGTACACGCGAGGGGTCTGTGGGGGACACGGGCTGTGCCCGTGATGAAGTGGGGTGGGGGTGTGGGGGCCAGCCTGAGCCCCTCGAGGTGGTGGCAGCCCCGGCTGCCCGTGGGCACACAGGGGACCGTGGCCCCACGCCTGCCGGTTCTCCCTGGCCCAAGCCCCCGGCGCAGTGGGAGCAGGCAGCCAGGGCCGTTACCCGCACTAACGAGGTTCTTAATGAAAGGTCAGCACACGGAGCCCCAAGCGAGGCTGCTGCTTCCAGCCGGCACCAGCCGGAGCCCGGTGGGAATTACTAAACTGGGCGATGGCCACTACCACGCCGGTGGCACACGGCAGCCCATGCTCAGCATCCCGCGTGTGCTGCATGCCCAACAGCACCGTGGGGCCCGAGCACTGGCTCTGCCCTCCCCTTTCCGAAACAGCGCAGCTGCTCCGAGACCCCAGGCCTGAGCTCTGGGGTGGGATCACAGGGTCTTCGACTGGGTCCTTTCACCCCCTGGAGATGCCACTTCCCTGCTGCGGGCTTCAGAGGGAGCCCAGGTCCCACTCCAGGAGGATGCTCAGACCCCCTGTGCCCACAGATGCCACAGCCACCCCTCTGGCTGGGGTGGGGGAGCCCTGCGCTGGCAACTGATGATGAAATGATGAAAACCTCAACCTGCCTCACTCCGTTCCCAGATAATGACCTGTGCTCTTACACTCATAATTCAGGAGGAGACGGGAACACGCCTGGAGCTTCAGCACATTAATTATGAACCACCCCATTCGCCCAGGGCCTGGCTCTGCCCCTACCTTGCCGGGCAGCAGAGCAGCAGCGCCGGCAGCTGCAGCTATTTCTGCCAGCGTAAAATTAGCTCCGTGGAAAGAGCCATTGGTTCCCTGTATCCTGCCCCAGGGTGCCGAGGGGTGCTGTGTTCCTGGGGACAGCCCAGTCTCTCCGTCAGTGAACTCCAAGCCTGTGGAAAGCAACAGGGCAGTGTCTGCAAGCGCAGGGACCACAAGGACCCTGAACTGCATGCAGGGCCAGGATTTGGCCCTGGGAATTTATTGCCCAGGGAGGAGAGGGGGAGTCTCATTCCTGCCAGCATGGCCGTGTGCAGGGCCAGTATCCCCGAGTGCCACCTAGACACCGTCTCCCAGCTCCCTCCCCACTAAATCCACACCCCCATGCCAAGCATCCTGCCCCAGCAACGACGAAGGGACACAGAGCCAAAGAGGCAGCGACCTGCAGCCACTGGTGAGGACCTCAGCTTTATTCCAGCCCCTCCAACATCCCCTCCTGGTGGCTACAGGGACATCGCAGGGCGGCTCTGGGCTTGCAGAGATCCACCTCCGCAGAGATCCAGGTTTGCAAACTCTTCACCCAGCCAAGGTCTCAACGTTCTTTTTTGTTAAGTTTTTTCCCATTTACTCATGAACCAGATATATCGCCTCCCCGTCACCATTGCAGCAGGACGATGCTCGTGTGGAGACTGGTGAAAGGCTGAGCCAGACCCTACGGCACTGGCGAGAAGGGGCTGAGCAGGGCCAGGAGGAGCAGGCGGGAGAGGAGATGGTGGTGGCCCTCGTGCAGGGACCCACCACTGGCCGTGGCTGCCCTGGAGGCAAAGACCTTCCGGCTGTGGAGGGGCTGCGGCGGGCGGAAGTTGTTGGTCATTTTTAGGAGTGTGGAGCCGGTGACCGGGAAGTGGAGGGTGCTGACAAATGCCTGCAGCTGCAGAGGAGGAGAGACAGGGGCGGGCAGCCACTTCACCAGGCGCCCCGAGCCCCTGCCTGCTTGCAAGCCCCCTTTTATGCTGCCCTGCTGCTGATGGCACAGGACCCGTGGTATGGCCCTGCACTGGCAGGTGTCCTCCCACCACCCCTCACCGCTCTCCAGAAACCAGACCCAGAGGGTAAGTACAGGAGGCAGGTCCTTGCAAGGATCAGCTCTTGAGTTTTAAATGAGCTAATCATGTTTCACTGCCTGTGCTGAGCACTTAAAAAGCAGCTGGCCCACAATACCCTGAAGGAAATACATCTACTAAGATGCTTGGGCAGCAGAGGAGAACTTGCTCCATCCACCCAACCATCCATCCATCCACCCACCCAACTCCTTGGAGCCTCTTCTGAGCTCCAATGGGTTTGCTCCCATTTCACTTTCTGAATACTGGGGCTGGACAGGAGACTGCTATGGATGGGATTTCTCCCCGCTGGCAGGTGGCCACAGCTCTGTTACTTAACCCTCACAAAATGAATTAATGGCCAGGTTACCAGGAGCATTATTATGGAGATGACTTTCCCTGTGCTCTTGCTTAGAGGTCAGGAAGGGCAAGGAGAGGGATCACTCAGGGGATCCAACTGTTCAGGTGTTGGAGCACGGGGTTGTGCGTGCCAGTACCTGCTCCCGTCCAACCTCCACTGGCTCCTCGAAGACGGTCCAGACAACCACCTCGCTGCAGTCGGGGGTGGTGAGGGAGCCCTGGTAGCGGTAGTACCCGGAGAGGCGACCGGCATGCGGCAGCAGGGTGCTCAGGCGGAAGGTAGAGGCCAAATCCACAGAGTCCCCTGCAGGATGAGACACAGGCACTGACCCCATCCCGTGATGCGGACACTGGGGGGATGGCAGGGCCACCCCCATCAGTTTGCTCGCAGACAGATGGCCCCACAGACCAGCAGGTCCCACCACTCAACATTCCGGGGCACACCCCTGCCCTCCTGCACTGGGGTCTCTCCTCTTTCTGCACCTGTCCCAGTGAGAAGGCAACTCACCGGCATGGGAGATGTTCCTCAGCCCTGCCACGATGGTGTTGTAGTTGGTGTTAGGGGTTTCAGAGACCTATGGAGGGGGAGAGTAAGTGGCTGGGGCAGACCTGAGCCCCTAGCCGCACCACGAGCAGCGTGTTCCTGGAGGGTCCCCTCCTGTGGGCAGTGGGAGCGCCCGCAGACCCACCTGGAAGAAGAAGCCGAGGACCGCCAGCCCATTGGGATGCCCCTTGGCCTCTGCCAGTGTCCGGTACTTGACGTTGATGTGGACAATGTGCAGCTGGGGAAAGCATGGAGGGGCCAAGGGTGGGCAACTGCTCCTGGCTGACCCCACCAGCAGTGGGGGGCTCGCCCATGGATCTCCCTGGCTACCCTGGGGCGGCCGGATGCTGAGCCAACCACCCCCTAGAAAAGCCCTCCCAGTCAATAGGTGCTTCCGCAGAGTGGCCACCCAGAGGATCAAAAGACCCTAATGAAGCACGCATCCTTTGAAGGGGGTGGGGAAAAGGGGCCAGCAGTCCCAGGGCACCCACCAGCCACAATACATAAATTTTGCTCTCTCCTCTGGTAGATAATTAATATTTTAGAGGCACAGAGCCTGTTTCACCCAGAAGGATCCCGACGTGCTTGGCACAGCAAGCTCCCACAGGCTCTTGCTCACTGACTCAGCACATGGTCCCTGGCAGGGCGCAGAGCCCTCCAAACCCCATTGAGTGAAGGCAGCTTGGCCCACGCACGGTAAAGAAAAACCTTGAGTCTCCTGTCAGCTACTTTTTAACCGCCCAAGTGTCCCGTGCAGTCACTGTTCATATCCCACCATCAGCGCAAGGCTGTGGTGATGGGGAGCATGGCCGAACCCGGCAGTGCAGCATCACCAAGCCTGGTCACCCCGTTGCATGGCACCTTGGGGACACACCAGCAATCACACCTTCCCATCACACCAAGGACTTGGGCTACCCAGAGAGCGTGATGGATGCTTTTTCTCGCCTACCTCCATGGGGAGCTGGCGTCCATCGAGGGTGTGCTCAGAGCCATTCCCGGCTGGGCTACCCCAGTGGAAGTGGAGCTGCAGTGCACGGTACCTGCCGGGGAGGCCCCCACCACTGATGGTGATGTGCTCAGAGGCCGACTCGCTCGCCAGGCTCAACATCACTGCAAGGGCAGCCAGACAGGGTAAGGATGGGGGTTAGGATGGGGGACAGCCTTGGCACACCTGGGCTCATCCTGCCCAGGCTTCATCCCAGCACTAACACAAACTCTTGGGGTAGGAGTTACCCTGGGATCCTGCAGCTCAAGGGCAGAGAGCATCCGGGAGCGGCGGCAGAGCCGAGCCCCGGCCAGGACAGTGCCCAGGGAGCTGGGGCAGGGCAGGGTGCCCGGCTGCTGCACGCACCTGTGTGCCCATCGTTTGCCAGCCTCCACTTGCCCGGGGGAGCCTGGTCATAGCCCTCAAAGAGGATGTCCCCGAGGCCACCGTCCCGCTGCAGCTGGCGCCTGTCGATGTTCACGGGTGACTGCTTGTTGCCGCCACACGTGGCTTTCAGCTCCTTCCAGTGACTGGGACCTGCAGAGGAGGAGCAGAGGCACCACGGGAAGCCACTGAACTGCTGCTGCTCCCGGAGGGGTACACAAGGCCAAGGGTGGCCGGGTCCCCAGCCAGCCCCACTGTCCCTGCTGCGCTCGCCTGCATCCCACAGGAGCTGCCCTCCTGCCCAGCCAGCCTTCCTCCCTATTGATGAACGGGGGCTTATTGCAGCCTTATCCATCATTTAGCAGGATTTCGTCGTGGGGCTGGGGGCTATATTTAGCCTGGCAGCAGCATCCGTCCCTCCAATGGCTGCTGGTGAAGGGCAGGCTTTTTCTCCCAGCCCCTGCTGCCCAGCCCTGCAAGCAAAGCCCCCTGTGGGGCTGCGCTGGCTGCCATCCCCCCCACCCCCCCATGGCCCCGGGGCTGGGGCTCACTGCGGGGTTGGGCAGGGGGTTGCTCTGTGCAGAGGGAGCAAACTAGCCCATACAGGGAGGGAGGGAAGGACAGATGGGAGCCACTGAGAAGGGACAGAGGACTTAAGACCCATTTGCAGAACACAGTTTAGTTTTTAACCACATTTTACCCTACCCATGCTGGTTTTGTCCAGTTGTGGCACGTGACAGTGCATCCTGGCCACACAACTTGTCCTGAGGCAAATCCCATGTGGGGTCTGGGGTGACCGCACGATGCTCGTCGGCAGCTCCTGGGGTGGGGAGGGTCACCGTGGCAGGAGCTGGGTGAGGGTGCGGCAGCACTGGCAGCCTGCTGGACCTGCTGCACACCCACAGCACTGCCCGGGCACTGCGAGCGGAGGTCCCCACAGCTGCCACCACGGCCAGACCCCACATATCCCATACATGTGGCTCAGTGTCCCCATCACCTGGGCATCATCTCTTCTTGCAACACTTATTGTGGTCCACGGCCATGGGATGTAGCTGGACACCCTGCTGGTCACTGCTCCAGTGCAGCTGCTGTGACATCCCGCTCCTTTGCCTGGTGACCCCTGGGGCAGCCCAAGCTACAGATGCCCAGGGCAGAGGTGTTGGCACCAGGCACTGCCAGCAGCCAGGCTATGGTTCCAGCCAGGGAATGGGTGCTCCCCTGGGGTCTCCAGCCCCATCCACCCATGGCATTCCCAGTCCCAGGGGAGCTCAGGGCATCCCTCCATGGGCACCACTGGCTCTGCTCTGGCACCGGTCGTGGTGGGCAGCCTTTGACTGACCCCCACACTGTTACCCCCTGTATCCCCTACAAGCAGGGTTGGGGGGGGGGGGGCATTCTCCCAGCAGCACCCTGTGGCTCAGCTCTCGCCTTTACCTACCTACCTTCCTCTCTGGCAGACAAAACCACAGACACACGCTCGCCCCCACACCTCCTTCCCCCCGCCTGGCTCAGCCCTGTCTCCTTCCCTTCTCCTCTCATTACTCCAGGCAGCTTTTTGCCTGGAAACCCCAGGAGCCGCAGCCTGGCCATGTTGCTGCCCTACCAGCTCCCCAGCACAGTGCTACTGGGGGGTCCCACAAATTATCCAGTGCCTTCATTAAGGATCCATTCCTCGTGGCCCTGCTGTGGGCACGTGGCTGGCTCCACACTGCCCAAGCCGCTTCCCGCTGGCCCCACTGCCCTGCTGAAATCTGCCCTCACCGCCGACCCGATGAGGTTAAATTGCCGGTGACACCGAGTGTTGGTCCAGCAGGGATAAGCAGAGCCCAGCAATTCATGGCCAGTGTGCCACAGTGGCTGGGCACGGGGCACGTGCACCCAAGAACTATAAAACAGTTGGGCCGTAACGGCTGATTAAATGCTCATTGATCCTTAATTAACCTTTTACAAGCTATTTGCATGCTTTGAGACAAAGTGCCCCCAGCCATGCTTCCCTTCCCCGGCGCAGGCAGGCAGGTCTTGCTGCCTGCTCAAACGGAGCCATCCCTCCTCGAGCCAGGGCCCTGTGCCCCATGGCCCCCACAATGCCTGTGCCACACTGGGGTTGCTAATGGCATATTTTAAATCTGGGCTTTAATTTGCTTCAAGTGAATTGGGGCAGGCTGGTGCTGCCCCAGGAGCACCCGGACCTGGCTGGGGTGGGGGGCTGAGGCTGAGCCACTCGGGGGGGCTCAGGTACTTGTCTCCAGCCTCTACACCAGCACACCTGAAAGTGAAGCTCCTCTAACCATTTCCACCTTACTGTGATACTGGTAAAAGGGCCCTTCTCCAAGCCATGCCCCCTGCTGCAGCCCAGGGTGCCCTCAGCCTGGCACTGTGGGCAGACGTGGGGGTCCGAGCCCCGCACAGCCCCGACACCCCCCATCCTGCACATGGCACCACTCACCACATTTGGGGTCCTGCGAGTCGTAACACCACTGCCCTGCAGGAGAGAGAAGAGCTCAGCGCAGGAGATGGAGACAGGCACCTGCTCCCCAAACCCACCCACGGCCATGCCCAGCCCCCCAACAGCGAGGGTGCCCCTCATTGCAGCTGGGGGTCCCGCTGGCGCTTGTGTTTATCCCAGTTATTCTTGGCGCTGGTGTTTTCACATGTTCACAACTTTCCTGCCTCCCCCGGCTGCTCCGCAGGAAAACCTCCCTCGGCATTGCTCCACTCCGCAGTGGCCAAACCTCGCTGTTTGCAGGGCTCCTTCCCCCACTGCCGTGGGGCCACCCCCCCACCCCCCCTTACTCATCCTGGGGAGCTGATGCAGCCCCTCACCCCACACCAGATGCCTCGCCTGCCCCCCAGCAGCCCTGGGTGAGCAGGGAGCCGGAGAGGGGGGACTGCCGTATTCTTCCCCTGGTGCTTCCTGCAGCTCCCCGCGGGTGGGCTGGCAGCAGAAGGCGGTTGCTGGGGGCTGCAGCAGGCAGGAGGTGGGCAGGCCTGCGCCCACGCTGTGGGGATGACAGCTTGCCCTGCCACTCAGGGCCACCTCGGCTGGAGCTGCTGAACTCCCACCAGTGCTGCTGCCCGCACTCGGGGCGGCTACGGGGGCTGCGCACTCGATGCTGGGTGCTGGTGCAGCAGACGCAGGGATGCCGAGGGGATGCCGAGGGGATGCCGAGGGGATGCCGAGGAAGCCAGAGCCCAGCTCCTGCTATCTGCACATCCACCCAGGGCCATCAGGTCTGCAACGGGAGCCAGGGAGCGCACCCCTTCCATCCTCAGCTCCCCATCCTGCTCCTGGCAGGAGGCACAGATCAGCCTGGTGCTGCCCAGGGCCAGCCTATGTGAGTGGTCCCCACTGATGGCCAAGGGGCTATGCTGGCGGGCTGGCCGCAGGTGAGCTGAGCCATGCTCTTGAACCAGCCACAGCCGCTCAGACCAGCGGGTCAG
Organism: Burhinus oedicnemus; assembly: GCA_008921705.1. NCBI lineage: Eukaryota > Metazoa > Chordata > Aves > Charadriiformes > Burhinidae > Burhinus > Burhinus oedicnemus. Next base: position 47,727 of record VFFE01004966.1, read on the forward strand.
AGGCAGCCCTGGCTGCCTCCACCTCTGCTGCTCATGGCCCCAGCCTGCAGCATCGCATCCAAATCCTCACTATGATGGTACAGGAGACACTAATACCACAGGAGAGCTGGGAGCAGGATGGTGCAGGATTCAGAGGGTCACCAGGGCAGAGACCTGGGTCTTTCATCCCTGTCCAGGTAGAAGCCAAGCTCCTGGGAGACCCTTGTATGGATCCGCACCTACCAGCCCTCACCTGACCTCAAGCATCCTCTGGCAGGAGCCAGGGTAGCACTCGTTGCTGCCAGACTGGCCTGAAAGCAGGTGAGCACTCCAGTGCCTCATCCCTGGGATGGCAGCGCCAGTTTGCTCAGAGCTTTCATCCTTGTTGGTGTTTCCTGGTGGTGCAGGTCTGTGGGGCAGATGGGCTGGGGCCCAAGACCCAAGTGCCTGAACACCCACCCACCCTGAAGGGACCCTGTCCCAGATGCCTCCTGCCAGGACAGACAGCCCCAGGTGGGCTGAGAAATCCCGGAGCCCGGTGGCACAGTGAGGATATCCTCCAGTGGGGAGGAGGATGGTGGGAGGGCAGGAGATGGCTGCTGGGCCAGACCATGTCCCCCCGTCCCTGCCTCCAGCCCTGCTAGCGTGGCTGCCCGCAGCACCCCGGCCCCACGTCACACTCCCCCCCAGCACATGGGAAAGGGAAGGCAATAAAGGGGGCTGGTACAGGTGCACCCCAGCCCAACACCCCATGACCCCCCATCCTCTCCCACCACGGGGACCCCCCATCCCCTCCAGCCAGCTCCGATGACCGGGATGAGGGTAGGCAGGCAGAGCATCTCACCTCCCGCGGCTGCTTGCACGACGAGAGGCAAAGTCAGAAAAGTTATCCCCAGCCCCTGCGTCCCCATGCCGGTGGCGGGGACGGGCGGCAGCGGGCAGGCGGCCCCGCCGCGACGCCTCGTCCTCCTCCGCAGTGCGCCCGGGCAGGCGGCGAGGCTGGGGCGGGAGGCAGCGCTGGCAGCGCCCAGGCAGCCCGGAGAAATCCTCCGCTCCAGCCTGTGCACTGCTGTTAAATATTCATCACAAGGGCTGAGTTTTTAACTCCTCGGCTGCTAGGAGGGAGCGGGGAAGCGGCCCGGCCCCCAGCCAGCCCCTCTGTGCCGTGCCAGGCCCCTGCCCAGGGATGCCAGCCCAAGGGCAGGCAGCAGGGACAAGGCAGGAGAGCAGGGGGCTGGCAAAGCCCCAGGGTGCAGCATGCTGCCTGGCCCACTCCCCTCCGAGGAGTGAGGGGGTGGCCCCCGGGTACCATCCTGCTCTCCATCCCCATTGCAGGGGTTTGGCAGCATCCTCGCTGTGCCCCATCCCACCCCTGGCACGGTGCTGTGGGGCCACGAATGAGCTTCAGTGGGGCTGTCGGCAGGCAGAAGGGGCCGGGGGCACCAGCTCTGCCCCATCCCCTCCCCACTCTTTGCAAGTACATGCCCTGGGACAGCCTTTCCACCCCTGCCCCAGGCTTTGGCAACTCCCGAGCCAGCATGCTGGGAGAGTGGCAGCTCCCATGAAGGACCTAATGTGGGTCAGGCAGTGCCATGGGGACCCACGGGCCAAATTCAGCTCATCCCCACAAACAGAGGGAGCACAGCCCCTCCCCAGGGAAAGGCCAGTGGGTGCCCATGGCACCTTGGCCATGGTAACTGCAGCCCCCAGGCTCAGGGCACAGGTGGCCTCTGCAGCTGCACTATGGGGGACCCTCAACCCCCAGGGTCACCAAGGAGCAGCAGCACACCAGTGGGACAGGATTTGGCCCTTTTCCCTCCAGCTGGCATGAGGCCACCTCGTGCCATAGTGGCTCATGTTCTCACAGCCACGCAGCACTGGCTGGCCAGGGCAGGGGGGCAGTGCTGGGGCATGAGCCTCAGCACCCACCAAGGCATCAGAGGAGTCCATCACAGGCATCCTGTGCCGGGGTACGTGTCTGTTCAGCTCCTCAACACGGAGGCAGCACACGCTGTCCCCATGGCACCTGTCCAAGCAGGTCCCATGAGAGCCAGTATCTCTCCAGCAGAGCCATGCTCCCGCAGTGGGCAGGTAGGAAGGGGGGTGAAAACACAGGAGCATGGTGTTGTCACATTCTCCCAAAATATCCCTGCCCTCTTCAGGCAGCAGTGGAAAGGAGGCCACGGTGCCCAGCCCGCAGCTCCTCTCACCGGCACTCAGCCCTGGCCGGGAGCGCTGCCGGGATGCTGCCAGGATGAACAAACCCAGCAGCAGTGCGAGGGCAGTGGGAAGAAGCCTCCTGCCGCCAGTTTGGCCACGGACGGACTCTGGCTCAGCAGAGCTGCTTGGCTGCCATGCGCTGCAAGGGGACAACACACTTGGTGGGACTCGTCCTTGATGGGGGCTCTTTGGGACACCTTTGTCCACTGGGCCAGAGCCAGTTCCAGGCAGGTGCCCAGGCAGCACCGAGCCGCGTGTTTGGGCACCAGTGCAGGGCTCAGAGGAAGTTGGCAGTGCAGGGCTCCCCTGAGCTGCTCTGGATCGGCGCCATGGTTGACGCTTGGCCCCTGCTTCAGGGATGAGGTAGTTTGCAGAGGGCTGCGATCATCCTTCCGGACCAAGCTGCAAAAGGAGGGCAAGAGAGGCGGAGAGTCTCACCAGGTCTGCAACCTGCCACCGATTGCTGCTGGGAAGGAGAGGAGCTGCTCTGGCACCCGGGGAGACCAAGACCTCCCTTGGAGGCATGAGCCCACCAAGTGGCACAAGTACCTCTGCCACCTGCCATAGCAGGACAGCCTGTGGTGTCAGGCAGTGGGGGAGAAGCCCAGACCCTCGGGGCTCAGGAGCCAATGGGACCCGCCGCCCCTGAGCTGTTTTCCCCCAGGGCATCGACAAGGGCAGAGGGCTCCCCAGGACATCCTTTTAGATTTTCAGGCTTCTCCGGTGGTGATTTTTGGCAAGGAGGGCAGGAGCAGAGGCAGCACCGCAGAGACTGTGTGGCCGGGAACACCAGCAGCACCATGCTGCAGCACACGACCTGACACACAGTGGGAACAAGTCCCTTGTCCTACAAAGGGCCCTGCCAGGACAAGGAGCGGCACATCCAGCCTGGGGTCCGGAGAGCCCCGCACAGTGGGAGGGGGATGCAGAGCCCCAGCAGGGCTCAGAACAGTCCCGCCAAGGGGCAGGAACAGAGCAAGGAAGCAGAGGGGGCACCAAGGCACACGGAAAGGCAGCAGCGGCACCAAGGCGCAGCACCGTACCCCGCTCCCGCTCATCCCTGGGGCACACTGCCGGCTGTTGGCACCAGCACCAGGCAGAAGCAACCTCCAGTTTCTATAGGAACCACATCAAACCTTGAAAGAGCCGCTCTGTACATGCTGGTCTCTTGCTGCCGTGGTCGTGTGGAGCTCACAGCCGATCCTGCAGCTCTGCACTGTCCTCGTAGTGAGAAACCACGTCCATTGTCCTGCCGCCACAAAGCCAGGAGGCAGCCGAGGTCCCCGCAACACGCGTGCTCACAGTGCCAAGGGCAAGAGCCAAGATAGGGGAAAAAAGTACCGCTGAAAAATAAAAATAGTTGCTTAAGCTGCAGCCATCGATCAGTCATGGGCATGGTGCCACCCTGCTGGGAACCCCCACCACATGCACCGTCAGCAAGCGCTGCACCAGCACACAGTGGAGGTGCCAAGAATGGCTCCTGGAGGTAAATCCTGCCCTCCCACCTGGGACCCCAGCCCAGGGACCTGGGCTGACAGGGACAGTGACAAGACAAGGAGTTGAGCCACCAGAGTACAGTTCATATTGCCCAGGAATGGGGTTGTGGACATCCAGAGAAGCAAGTGCAGTGGGGAGGTGAAATTCAAGAGGAATAAATACTCCAGCCACTTCAGGTTTTCTGTTAAAATCTTTGATCTCCGTAACAAACTGCCAGTAGCCTAGGGAGAAAGCCGGGAGCAGGGCAGGGAGTGCAGCCGGCACTGGGACAAAGGAGGCACTGTGGTCAGCAGATGTGCGCTGGCTGCATGCCGCTGCACAGCCCCTTCATTCATCCCGCGCTCCCGCCGTCACAGGGGTCAGCGACATCTCCCCCCATCCGGCGAGGCCGGCCAGCCCCCCACAGCCTGGCACCCCCCAGGGTCACTGCCAGCACACGGTCCTTACACGTCTGACCCGTGCCCTCAGTCACCTGGCGTTCTCCCAGGGCTGAGCGCCCTGGACACGCCATGCTGAGCACAGCAGCCAATTACCCTCCCAGGAAAATGCACTTTTAAGGTGGTAAGAGTTTACAGCAGGAGGCTGCCCAGCAGTGCCCTTGCCACAGCATCCGAGCACCAATGCTTGCAGCCGCCCCCCCCCGTGCACAGGGTGCAGGGGGACACACAGCTGTGAGCAGGAGCGATGGCGAGCCCCGAGAGCGGTGGCTGTGCTCCGGGCACTCCTGGCTGCTCCCTGCAGCATCACCCCTGTCCCCAGGCGATGAGAGGGCAGGAGGGAAGGGCAAGTTGTATCTGCACAGGGTCTTGCAGTGTCAGCCGAGCCCCACTGGGTCCCCGCCACACTGAGCTCCACCATGACAACATCAGACAGCTGCTGTAGAGAGGTGCTTGTACCCCCTGAGACTGGCAGTGAAGGAAGGGCTGCGTCCCATCGTCCTCAGCTGAACCAGCATCTCCCAGCCCGGAGATGAAGCTCTGGGAGCTGGGGGCAGCAGCACCGGAGGTGGCTGCGGTGGCAGCTGCCCTCTGCGGGTGCAGGAAAGGGAGAGCGGAGCCCTCCGCAGCACCCACAGCAAGGATGACACTGCACACTGGACAGTTTTCAGCAATGAACACATCCTGCCACCACGAACAGGACACGGGGACAGCCCAGCAATGCTGTGGGGACTTGTTCCGCAGCACTCACAGCAAACACTGCGAGCCCAGCAGCTTGTAAAGAAACAAAAAAACAAACAAACAAAAAACCCCAACCCACAAACCAACAAAAACAAACAAAAAAACACCAAAACCAAACCACAAAAAAACCCCCAAACAAAAAATAGTGAATGTTTCTAGGACCTGAGCTCCCAGCCCAGAGCATGGGCAGGCATCACCAGGGTCAGGTCTGGACTGTGCACAAAAAGATACTGCTCTTCACCCGTGCCTGAAAACAGCCCCTCTCATGGCAGGCTGGGATCAGGAGACCAATTCAATTTTAATTCTTAAACTATTTTCCCCAGATAAAGCAGATTTAACCCTGCATGGCTCCCGAAAACCTGATTGCAGCACTCATACCACAGGCCATCCACAGAGCCGTCACCAGGAGAGGAGCAAGGACACAGGGGCTCGGCAGCACCATGGCACTGCGCTCACTGCCCAGGCTGCTCCAGAAGAGACAGGGGCCGGTGCCAGCAGCACAGCTTTCCTCCTTCCAGAAGGACCCATCCTCCCCCCCAGCACGCTGACCATGCCAACATTTGGAGTCTCCAGTCGTGCTGCTACAAGTACGTACTACGGGACAAGTAACTTCCACAGCAGCACCCAGCACCTTGCTGGGACAGAAGAGACACAACTGTTTGACTCGGACTTGGTTTTGCTCCATCGCGTACCGCACCAGCCTTCCAGCTCCAGCTGCACGCCTGCATTACTAAAGCAGCACAAATGTTTAAAAAAGGGTTATTTATCCAGCAAGGCCTTTTAGGGGAATATTCTCTGCTATCAGTCAGCTTAATTAGATAATTTAGAGTTACAGGCTCTTTCAGGAGAGGCAGCATCACCTCCCAGCTCACTGCAGGCCAAGGGGACTGGGAGGGCAGGAGAACCACCTCTCCCACTGCACATCCCAGCTCATGTCGCTTCCAGAGGGAATTGCACTCACCGGTGATGTACAAAAGCTCGGGGCTGGTTTGAGCAGAAACGCCATCTGCTGTACGTTTGTCTCCCCGCAGGACAGACAGGTCCCAGCACCGGACGGGAAACCCCCTGCACACCCCAAAACACGACTCTCAGCCAAGGCTTCTCCTGCCAGCCCACCCAAGGTCACCCCAGGGCCCTCCCTCCAGCACCCGTACCACGCAGGGGCTGTAAAACACAACTGAGGGAAGGGTGCAGTACCCAAAACCTCCCTTGCGGAATTTGATGAAAAGCTTGGGGCTTGACTTTTGGAATAGCTGAAGAGGTCAGGACAGCCAGACATCTCGTCACGCTTTTCCACCAGTCTCCCCAGTACCTGCTAGGCCCGTGGAGGCAGCACGGCTCAGGGCTAACCCTGTCCCCCCTCTGACTCCATGTCAAGTTTCCGACCAAGTCGGTTCATTCCCCAGGGCCCTGCTGTCCTGCACCAGGAGCTGGGGGTCCAAAACACCCCTCCCATCAAGCACACCCACCTGCTTGGCATCTCCCCACAGGTTTGGAGCGGGCAGCAGGAGCAGGCTGTACTTCACCTTCTTGGGTATACAGCCAAGACTTTCTTAAAATTACACTAATAGAGGTAAACTTCACTGGAACTTGTACACAAAGGGACTCCGGCAGCCTCCCTGCTTGAAGTTAAATGCATCTATTGATCTTTTTGCAAGATCACAGCTCAGAAGCGTGATTTAACAAGACCTTCCTTCGCAACGCTGAGGAACCACATCAATGCAGAAATCAGGAGACATTGGAAAAGGCCATTTCTCTTACAGAACACAATTTATTTGGCATTTGGATGAAATGTTTCTCACAGCATCTTGAGAAGAAAAGAAAGATTAGTGCCAACCCCAAAAGAAAGAAGTTAAAACAAAAAAAAAACAGGGACTTAATTATTACAGTATCAAATTTAAATTCTACATGGTATTTCACAGAATATCAAAATCTTTTATACACTGCCACAGTTAAGTCCAGTCACAAACCAACTACACAGGAGAAGCCTGCAAATGCAGCGCTGGCTAAACTTGTTTTCCAGGAGAAGGTAAAAAGCAGTGTCTCATTCTCTCTCGCAGCCTCCCAGGCACCCACCAGCACCTCCGCTGGCATCGGCTCCAACCCACTCAACGTTCAAGGTGCACAATACTGGAAAATTAAAGCTATGTCGTACCGTAGCAGGCAGGTAATGCACGCTGGTGTTAGGGGAAGCAGATCTTCACTGCTGAATGCGCCTATTCCAAAGAAATGGCTATTTCATTTGGAACTGGGGAACATCAGAAGCAAAACGTACCAACTTGTATTTGCCTCCTCTACACTAATCTGCTCTAATTTTAGGGTCCAGCTCCCAACTTGCAAGGGAAATTTAAAAGATGTTTCTGTATATCACATGTTCCTTAGCTAGGGAGAAAAAAAGATGTTTCAGCAGCTGAAAAAAAGACAGACACGTATTATGGATCGTGTGGGGCAACATTAAAACTTCAGTGCTTTGCCACTGAAAATCCACATCTGAAACATAAAAACATATTTAAAAACAGCTTCAAATTCATTTAACGTTAGTCAGGAAAAGAACAGTAATTACTGATCACAAAACGATTTTCTTCCCAAGTGAAACTCAGGAGACACATGAACAGGCCATTGCCCCGTGACACCTGTGGAGGCAGAGCACCTGCTGACTGTAAGATTAAGCCTTCAGAGAAAATTTTCCACCTACTTCATTCTTCTTCTAGATCAGTGTCCTGCCGGGAAGGGGTAAAGGAATAGTCTGAGGCTCAAAACTAGACAAGACTGAACATCACGCAGACAAGTTCTTCGTACATCTCAATGACAGTTTTGATCTTCTAGCACAGAATGAAACCCACCGTCCTTCTAGCATTACAATACTCTACAAATCACCTAGTGAAAAAAAAAAATTAGAGGCTGCTATGAGACTGTGTATGGGTATCACTGGTAACACCGACAGAAGTGAGTATCTAGGGCTGTTCTTGAAGGAGACCTCAGTATGGCACCACAGTATGTCGTAAGGATGGGGAATCTGAGGAGCGGTTTTGTCCGAGGCCACAGTGGGAGGTGCGAGCCCTGCGCAGAACTGAGTGCTGCGACTTTACAACAACCACAGTCAAAGACATCCCAAGAGAAATGTACTCTCTGCTCATGTGTGCTGCTGGGAATGATGTGGTAATGCCATCTCCCCCCGCTGGGTCTGGAGGGATGTTTGGGATGCATCAGTAGTTAAGAAAAGCATCCACAGAAGTGAACTGGGGGGGGAGGTGTGGGGGGGTGGAAACAAAAATCAATGCACAAAGTAACTCCATAGATCTCATCAATCTAATGGCAATCAAACAGAAAGGTCTTCCGCAGGCAAGCATCAACCCTCTGTAATTGGTGCTCAGGACAAACTGCTTACCAGTCACCTTGCCAAGGGCAAGGAAGGTTTGCTGAGGAGTCAACTGCTATCAAGAAAACGTAACTCTTCCTCAGTTGGTCCAGAAGTCTGAGTAGTTGTGACATTTTCTGCTACAAAGGCTCTTACTCCAAGAGAAAGTACTCAACGTGAAAAGCTACATTAAAAAGGGAAAAAATGACAATTTTATTGCCAAATTAGAAGCTTACCGAGAGGTAAATCAGCTGTACTTAGCGAGCTGCTCTGTTCAAGGCAGAATTTCCCTTGTTTACGGTTAAGATGAAGTATAAGGGAAAGAGAAAATTGCAGCCTCCGTGCCAGTATAAAAGCGGGAAAGGCTCAGAAGCAATGGGGAAAATACCACACCAAGGCTTCTACAAAGAAGCCTCCATTTGGAATAGCTACAACCAGGAGCCACCATGAAGTTGCCAGTTGTAACAGAGCTTATTTTCAAATAAAATTCACCACAGAACCAAAAGCAAAATAATATAAAATAAAAATAAAAATTAAAAAAAAATCAAACAGATTCCCGCAGTGTTAGAAGTGTGAGGTAAAGTACCTGTTCACCTCAGCCACAAAACACAGCTTCAGAGACTAAACCAAGCCAAAAGGCCTTTTGTTATTGCGCTAGGATACTACAAAGAACAAATATTCCACCTGGCTTCAAAAGAAATTGGAAGTTTACTATTTTGCACTGCTAACAAAATATTTTTCAGGAACAGATTGTAGTAGCATAGACTTTGCATCCTACTTAAGTGTACACTATCACAGCCTGTCCTACAACAGAGTGTAGCCAGCTTGAGAGAAGTATTAACCCTAAGAGCCTAGTTTATATCCCAGTGCTTAGCTTCACCTAGCTGGACACAGCACAAAGGTTACCGTCTACAGTATGTATATATATATATATCTCTATCTCACCACCCAGAAACACACACACGCACACACGCATTCGTACCTATAAAACTAAAGAAAAATCAGTACATACAATGTATAAAACGTAAGAATGTGCTCAAAAATGCACAAAACCCGCTTTATTTTCATACTTCAGAAATGCTGAATAATTTGTACGCATGGTTCTGACTACTGCTATCCATCCACTTCATCAGGCCAGGACTTGAACTCAGAGGAGGAGACGGTAAGAGATCCCACAGGGTGGAGAATTGCTCCTCTCACTTCGTACCACTGCTGTTAGAGCCAGTCAAACCAGAGAGCAGGACGCGGGCGGTGGTACGGCTCCAGGCGGAGAGGCTTCCTAACAGTGCTTCCTCCCACTCGTGCGCCAGCAGCGCACCCCAGAACTGTGATTCATGCTCTCTGATGGATTCAAGATTGTTAGCAAGTGTCTGAATGTCAAGACACCAGATACGATCTCAATAACGAAACCCACAGTCTTCTGTGCAAAAGGAGTTGAATTGTCAAGACCAATCCCCAAGTACAGTATAAGCCTATAGGCAAGACACAGAATAGAAAGTAGCAGCATATTCATTGGGGAAAGAGTCAGCTGCACTGGGAAACCACAACAGTGGGTTAGGATTTGTCATACAAGTATGATTTCTCATCATTACTAGAAAAATAGATCACATACACACCCCCATGCAGTGTTTTCTTCCTGTCCCTCTAGGCTTGCACCCTTCATAAGCTAGCAGGAGAACACTCACAAGGGGCATTCTTTACAAATTCCTTATAATTCATCTCATCTGCTGACTCCTACAATAAGTCAAGGACAAGCAGAGGCAAGAGGAGGGTGGGGGGGAAAGGGTAAATTATGTGTACACTGAAATCCAAACTTAAATTTAAGATCACCTGTAAAGATTATTTTGCATTCATTATCAAAACCAACAGTGCTTGACTTTGGATTTAATGAGGGAGTGAATGAATCTTTTTGCCATCTCTAAATTAACTTACTCTGAAGAGTTCAATCTGAGGGCGAAATTTAAGATGACATATCAGACCGAAGCAAACTGCTTTATTGATTTAAGTAAACTAATCTCATTATAACCCCTCGTGGGACCTGGATAAATGGTTTGGGGGGTGCACAGGGCAAATCCCTCGAATAGGGTTGGCAATTTACAGGACTTGGATAAGAAACAAGTGTCCAATTAGAATTAAACATCACGTATAGTTCGTGTTGAACACTGGTTTTAAATGGTATTTGTAGAACTGCAAAGAAGTGAAATGGAGGGGCGGGAACACACTTACATGCTATATATAGCATGCAATAAGAAAAGCAAGAACAATGGTCTTTTATCCAGGCCAGTCTTGTGCAACTGTTCACTGTAAAGGAGTTAAACTACAAAGAAAAACACCTCTATCTTCCTTATGGGATTATAACAAGCAGTGTTATAGTGAAATCAGACTGCCTCAAAGTTAACTGCTCCCTGTCTCTTCCCTGAAGTACTACCTAACACACATGAGGATTCTACCAAAGGGACAAAGCATTACACAGCCCCAGCTTTCTTTATGGGCCAGAAGTTTACCCGACAATGTGAGATTTTGCAGCTACCAACAACAAATAATTGTAATTGCAAATCCTACTTATCTTAGTACCCACTTGTCCCACATTGCATAGATCATTCATCCTCCAGTCCCTATGGTGTTTTGAAACAGCAAGGCAGATCACAACACGCAAATGTTTTACACTGTGTAATTCTTACTTGGTGGCATGTGTTTTAGCTCCTCGGTGTTCCCGCTCTGTAAAACAGGCCCCCAGCCCCTTCCCCTGCAGTTCCGTCTTCATTGCTTTTTCCAAGTGTAGCACTGAAGCAAGAGAGAAAGCAATTGATTGAACGGTGACTGCCCCCACCCTCCTTTTCCATCATCTGTTCCCTGGGTCCAGCGGTATCCAGCCAAATTCAAGCAGCTTTTTTTCTGATGTAGATTTTGTTTCCTCTCAGGTTAAGAAAAAAAAAAAACCTACCCAAACTTTTCACCTCCTTAGAAGTCAAAGGAATTCTCTGCACTCTTTTCCATAGCCAATGGAAAAAAAGAGCAGTTATACAATCCATATTTACAGGACAAACCGATTAGTGAATGAATAACGACAGCCAAAAAACAAGAGGCACAATCCTAATCTAGAACATAAAAGCAGTGTTCAAAAAACAAAGTGGGGATTCCTTCTGAAGTTCAAACCACGGATTAGTGTTTGTCTGTGCAAACAGTTGCTAAAACTATTTCTGACTGGCAGTCAGCTTTTTACTCCTTTATACAATGGTATTGAGAGAACAGTGGCTGTGGCGGCTGCCCGTAAGAGTTTCTGCCGGTGTGTTTTCATTTAGCGGTGTGTCAGGAGGGACGAGAAAGGTGCTGCTGTCAGCAGAGTCTTCCAGCTCCACTGGAGAAGGACCAACCGAGGGAGGAAGCGATCCCTCTGTAAGCTGTGGGGATACATCACAGTTTCCTAGTGATGGAGGACTGCTTTGCACAGTCTGAGAAAGAACTGCATCTGCAAAGGACAAAAAAAAAGCAGCATCAGAATGTTTAGTATATCATTTCACCTTCCCAAATAGATTTACTATCTGTATTTCTGGAAGCTCTGAGTTGTTGTGGTTTTGTATTAGTGCACAAAGAGATGACACTGCAAAAGAGGAAAATTATGTAGCAAAAATAAAACTTGGATATATAAATAAGATACTTGCACTAATCAGGCTCACTTATCTTGTGAGATATGCTGCTATAAAATCCCAAATTGGAATGATTTCTACAGTATGTGAATATCACAGCTGCAGAACTGAAGAGCACTGGGTGAATCATTAGAAAGTGGTATTTTTGGTCAATTTTTGGGGGGTGTGGGTGGGAAAGTAGGGAGGAGAAAAGATACTGGATATATTTTATTCAAAATCTCTTGCACTTGACATTTGTTCTACTTTTTAATACCAATCTCTATAGACCTATCTCCAAAAGCCCAGAAAAGGTACCAGCGTAGTGGAAACTAGGTAACCAGGTAACTCATCCAAGGTAAAGCTTGAAAATAGCTAAGTTCTAAGAGTTAAACTGCCTGCACCATGGATTCCACTTGTAATTTAGGTGATCCAAGGAACCTTTGAGAAAAACCAAGCTGAATGATGCATCTTAACAAAAGACTTTTCCATCGCAGAAATAGGGAGATTTTTATCACAAAATTTATTTTCCCATCACAATCACCAAAACACATGATTACAGTTTAAAAAAAACCAAAAAATCTACCCTCTAGCCAAAATGAAAAAGAGGAAGAAAAGAGAAGTTATTGCCTGCGTACCTGGAGTGGAACAAAGGATGCTGTCTGGATTGACAGAAGCCTCATAAGGAGGAGGTGGGTCATCTGGATGTGGAATATCTGGATACTTGTAAGCAGTATAGGGTGGAGGTGGATCATGGAAATGAAATGCCCCACCTTCCCCATCATCTGAAAGATGCAGTGGAGTAAGGCCAGTTCCAAAACCATCGGGACCGTAATCAAACCCAGGCATCCTGCGGCCCAAGTTAAAATGGTGCACTATTTCAAGAGAAGAAAAAGAAGTAACTGACTTTATCCCATGCTTCCTTCTTCAACTTAAGGCAGATCTCAACACCTTTTTCCACTTTTCACGCCCAAGGAACTCATGTCTCCTGAAGACCTAAAAAAGTCTACATAACCTATAGAAGTAAACTCACTGCAGTTACACAACAATACCCAAGCTGACCTGCTCCCAGCCCGTTTGTCCTGCATTGCATCTAAATTTGAATCTAACCTCTTCAAACTCAGGAGATCATTCACACATAGAAGATATTTCAGATTTGGACCACATACAAACAAAAAACATTTTTCCATTATCAGCTAAAAAAGTTCAAGTTTTAAGAACTTACAAAGACACACACACAGAGGCACAGTCAAGCAAGACCATGACATTTCTCACCTTTATGTACATTAACCTGTCATAAGCATGAGGCACCAGATAAGTGTTGATATTGAAGTTTTTTCTTTGAATGTGGAGTGGTTTCGAGAACCAAAACTTGTACGAATCATGACCAATTCAGGCAGCCAGCACAGAGCTACATTTGGGTACAGTACAGTACTGACTAGAATGTACAACCAGACTGCCAATGATGTTTTCCACAGATTTGTATTTCTTCTGCCCTCTTTATTCTGAAGCACATACACCACTTAGATCAAGACTCATTACAGATACAGACTACTTACAATTTGCTCCAATCAAAGACTCTATGCGCTCCCTCCGCCTCTGGCGTAGCCGGTGGACCATGAAAAGCAGCAGAGAGAGGATGAGGAAGGAGGAAATGCAGCTAACAATGAGACGCATTCCACCGGCCATTGAGTCAAACAAACTGTTGCCATCTGTTACATAAAAAATATAAAAGCAGCCTGTTACTTTTGTTCAAGACTCATTTTTCTTGATCTTCTTCTGTCAAAAATGGAGAGGTAAATGCAGAGTGGAGATTCATTAGTCTGGTTTAACACTTCTCATTATTTTAAAAATGTAAGAAAATTATGAATCATCATGGGATTTATCTATTTCTTGCAAGAAGATCTAAATGTTTCTAAAAATATCTTAATCAGCAAAAGGGACAAAATGTTGAAGGCTTCAGGTCTCTGAAAAGAGGAAAAAGAAAAGGTTAATGGCATTTTGCACATCCACTTGTCTCCCTGGCATGGCTGATGATGTTATACTACAGAGGACAGCAAGCCTGGAAGCTACGGGAAAGGCCCGAGAACTGGCGCATCTACACACTATTTCTACATGACTTCTAGACATCTTAACTTTTACATTTCAAACAACAATATCTCTAAACATTGTTCTCATCACCAAGATGTGGTCATCTAAATTCTGTATGTCATTGGTACATTGATTAGCACACCATCAAGCGATAGGAACTAAAAATACCTTAAAAAGGTGAATCAACATGATAATCATCTTTCAGGAATTGAAGAGATCAAGGTAAAGAAGAATTAAATCTCTTCCTAGAATCACATAGAAAGGAAGTGACAGAACAGGAAATAGACACAGGAACTCATGACTTTGAGAGCTCTATACCATTGCTTAGAAGGCTGCTGCTAGCAAATTATCACTGTTCTACCAGTGCCAGACATGAGAGGTATCAATTTTTCACAATTCAACTAACTGCACTTGGTTATGCTTAAGTAGCATGCACACATACAGATACCCTACACAAAGAAAAATGACCTAAAACCAACTGTGCTATGTTCTTTGCACCAATTTCTGGTTAAAGAGCTCTGAATGAAAAAAGCACCCAGGCTAGGTGTGGATAAGAAATGGATGAAGTGGCTGCACAACCTGGTCACATACTGCTATCAGGACACAAGCACTACCGGGTACGAACCCCTCTCCCCAGCCACTGCACTGTCACCACAGTGCCACCGCACTTCCTAGAGCAACCAGCCAGATCCTGGCCACCTCTCCTTTCCCAAGCCCACCACAGCTGCAAGAGCTCTCTAGATACTTTTCCTTTCAGTAACAGCAGCTAAAGCTGTATCAAAGATCCCTTACAAAAGAAAGCTAAAAGCCTCACAAAACCTGTAAATACTGACTTGCCACTGACTTGCTACAAACGCTAGTAACAGAAAAATCCACCTAATTTATACATCGTTAAAGTACATGGCTAACAGGCTGGTATTTATTACGTAATGCATTCTTGGCAACAAGAAATTCATTTAATAGTGCACTACGCATAGAGCTCGAACATTACACCCTCTCAAATCTGGCTGTGCAGTACAAAAGCCTCTGTGCCGTCAAACCTTTTAGCAACTCTCACTGTCAGAGCTTCAATGGATGCAGTCACACACCTACCAACCAACAGACCCTCCTGAACACCACAGACCTGCCGTTGTTCCTCCTCCATTTTACAGCAACGCTGACTTCATGAACGTCATAAATCAGTGCTAATAACTGCCTTAAGTAAAGCGACTTAAGTAAAATACACACACAGGCAAGCATGATGCAATCTTGTATACAGAAAGCCCGACTCGCACGTATTCTCTTTAGGCGGGCTACAAGTGCAATTCTTGGACCTTCTGGGGCATCTTGGATCTCTGTCACACTGCTCCCAGCCTGTGGGAGCTCCTAACATTCAACCTGTTTGGCTGGATAAACTATTGTCAAGTCAGTCCTAGATTAAAAAAAAAAAAAACAAAAAACCACAAAGATCCAGGCTGTGCAGAACAAGGTAGGTCATCACAGAGATTTCCAACCCACATAAATACAAATAGATTATTTCAGAAAGGCTGTCTGACACTCAATACAGTAGTAATACCCTGTAACTGCACCAGTTTAGTCACCAGAAAAGCTTCTGCACCATCAGCTCTTTCAAAATATTTTATTTCTTTTATTACCTTTCCACAAATAAGAATCGCAGGTCTGTCCAAACAGGAGCCACACAGAAAAATTATCTTCTACCACATCCATGGAGCGGCAATAGACAGACTACCTCAGTTTTAGCATTAGTACATGAAAGATTTTCCTCTGCTATTTATCTTCAACTAAATGAGGGAAAGCATCTTTCAAAAGAGTATAGCGGTGATTGCTCAGCTTACTCCTACCACTGAAAAATTCCCCTACTACCGAGTCCTTGAGTAATATTCGTTATCCACTTGTAGTCATTGCTCACCCACTTACACTGCAAGAGCTGATTACCTGCCAACCCAACAGCAGGATTTATTTCCCCCGGTCTCTCCTTGGGTGATTAATTTACTTATTGTTGATTAGCAAACTGTTTTCTTTCCTTTGCAACAGAGCTTAGGAAAGATATATGTAAGAATTGGACAAAGATAAATACATGCTGATTAACGAAAGTAATTCATTAATTTTGTCATCTGGAATAGCCATTTATAAACACCCAAAAGGATAACTGAAATGCTTCTTTTAAAATTTTCAGTGTTTATCACTAGCTGAAGTAACTTCATTATGACGGAAGTTTGACAATTGCTTGATCATGCTTCTCACAGAACCTAAATTACTAAAAAAACCAGAACATTTCAGGCAAGAGTATAATGAAACAGTCTTATTTAGCACCAATACAGAAAGAAGAGCTTAAGGATCAGAAAGGATGTGGTAAAAGACACTCCTCAAAACAGTATTCATGAAATAGTTAAGACCCACAGCAATAAGCAAGGATTAAAGAACACGGCATGAGGTTATCCCAGGTCATCTTATCCTGTCTGCTGGATGATGCTTTGCTGACACTGTTCGTGAAGATAAGAAAAGCGAAGACAAAGTCTTAACTCTGCTGATGAGAGCGGGAGGAACACTCCTGCTTTTTCCTCACTCTTTCACTGACCAACCTGCAGCACTAGTTACAAACATCTGTTTAGTTTAACCCTCAGAACAAACGTGAACGACAGCAAGGAGCTGCCAGTGGCCTTTAATGATTAACTTCTGTAGTTAAGACAAATAAGAAAGACTGAAGATTTGGAAGCCAATAAGCACCCCTTTTTTGTAACAGACTGAAATAGAAGACTCTGATGGGAAGAGTTGACCTTCCGTGTTTTCCATAGGTGTTCTGAACAACAGTTTTTTAGTGCACTCAGATAAGATTCGATTCTTTTAAAATACCAGGAAATAACAGTATCGCAGATTGGTTGAGGTTGGAAGGGACATCCTGAGACCATCTAGTCCAACCTCTGCTCAAGCAGCGTCAGCTAGAGCAGGTTGCCCAGGACCGAGTCCAACTGGGTGTTGAATTTCCTCACAGACAGAGACTCCACAAGCAATCTGCTCCAGTATTTGACTACCTTCACCGTAAATTCGAAGTAAGATACATTTCTTTTTGCAAATCTCTTTACAGAAAAATAGCCCCCCAAAATCTACATCCCCAAATGGTGACCGACAAGCAGTTCAGCATCAACTTAACACTTTACTGATCCGAAACAAGAAGCTGCACTGTAATGCCAAATCCAACAAGCAAGGTTGTGTGTCCTGATTATTACTGAAACTCTAGATTATAAACTTTGCTTCCCACATGATCCCTGCATGCAAATTTCCACATACATAAATGCTCATGTCCAGAAAAAGATGCTTAATTAGTGCTCAAGTCTTTTTTTTTTTTTTCCCCCATGAGAACTAAACATGACAAAGGTACCACGCAAGACTAGTAAAAATCCATAGTGTCAACCTCCATACAGAAAATAAGCTACTGCTTCTCCTATATAAGTAGCACCAAGGACGGCTAATTATTTTTAGCCACAGTCTGAAGTGTTTCATTTCCCATGATTTGAGATCTTTCCCCACAGGGGGTTTGCACCCAGCAATGTCGAGGCATTGAAAGCATGCATCATTTCAAACAAAGTTATACCCAAAGATAACCAAGTTGACCACTGAATTTTTCTTGACAGAACTGTAGCAGTCAACTCTTACCTGGGTCTAAACATGTAAATTTGCAGCACTCCTTAGGGTCTTTGCGATACTGCTGACACCCCTGTGGCCGTTCACACAAAGCAGCCACACACATTTCAGGTTCACCGTTGTGACATGTGCAGCTCAAACAGGGATCATTCCCTTTCGGAGTGAAATAGTAGCCTTCATCAACAATGTTGTCTTTGATATCAACGCAAGTCTGGCCTAGAACAGAAATGCACATCAATACCCACGTGTCTGTGAGCCTGCCAGACAGCAGTCCAGTTTATTCTGTCACATTAAATGATTTGTAAACATAAGCGTACTACCAGTTAAAAGCCATGCCTTCACATTAGAGCAACTTTGAAAAGGGATCTCCAAGGAGTAGGGAAGATAGTGGATAGGCTGGAAGCACTCAGGGATGATTTACTGCTCAAAATTGACAAAGTGAGTTTTAAGTATTTAATGGAATTGACACACTTTCAGGCCTCCTCTCCAAGGCACAGGAAAGCAAGTGCTCTCAGAAGTTTAAGCTTCACTGTCACGCCTGCTGCGGCTCCCTCCCTGTCTCCTGGTACTTACGAAAAGCTGGATCTCCTCTGGACCAAACCTGAAGGACACTCTTAACAGGCCAAGCCTAAAAAAGGAAGCCAGGCAATAGTACTTCCACTGCCCTAGGCTGCATCTTGATCCCTGCCCAGTGGAGGAAGTTTAGGTGTCTTCTATCCACTGTCCCTTCCTCCCACTGAAGGTACCAAAACCAGGGAGAGGGAACACAGACAACGCTGGGACCTGCCAGCTGAAGCGACTGCTCGGGGAGGGCAGCCTGCCTCCTCCACACAGGCCAGCTGGGAGGGTCCACAGTAAAGTTCACACTGGAAAAGACCTGAGCATGTCTCCAGCTCAATCACTTGCTCAAAGCAGGGTCAGCTATGACATCCCACCAGGTTGCTCAGGGTTTTATCTAATCTGGTCATAAAAATCTCTGAGGATAGAGGCTGCACAACCTCCCTGAGAATCTGTTTCACTCTTGATTGCCCTCACAATTAAACAATTTTCCCTGGCACCAGTTCAAATCTTGTTTCAACTTAACATCCCTTGACTCCTGCCACCAACCACTGAAAAGAGCCTGGCTTCATCTTCTTGATAACCTCCTTGTAGGTACTGGCAGGCTGCTATCAGGTCCCCGGAAGCTTTCCCTTCTCCAGGCTGAAGCAGCCCACATTCCCACTGCCTCACCTTAAAGGACAGGCACTTCAGCCCCCATCACCATCTTGCTGGTCCCCACTGAACGCACCTCAATTTGTCAAGCTCTTGTCAACATTCTTCTTGCACTGGGAGGCCCAAAATTGGACACAGCATTCTTCTGCTCAACTTAAACATCTGCTAGCCTCACCCTGTGGTGGTTAACATTTTGACAGAGCTATTGCCTTCCTTACATCATCCCAAAAAGATGACCAAAAAAGTCATCTTTTGATCAATCATTTTGACTAAACACATCTCCTTCAACGTCAGATTCCAAGATTTTATTACATCAGGGTAGACAAGGCAATATCTTCTCTTCCTGATTTTTAATATTTCAGGCGCAAAAGCAGGCAAAGAAGGGCTAAACTTCACTCCTTTGCCAATCTGCAAGTCTTTTTCCTGCTTTAAAAAAAAGCAAACTAGAAAAACTTCCAGAACTGCAGTAAAAGTTCAACAACTTTTCTCCTTCTTGCAAAGGAGCACCATCTATATCAGGTACCTTAAATATCACCTGAAAATACTGCCAAGAAGTATTTTCCCTCTGTTGGTATAAAGCCTTCTGGAGTAAAGAAATGCAAGATAAAGAATGAAAGCCATTTTTTCCACAATTCAGTAGCTCCACTTGCTTTCCCCCCCGTTCTCATAATTGGCTGGAAATAATTTAATACAAGTTTCTATATTCAAAATAAACCAGAAACAAGTGTTACCTCATTTTCATGTGAGGTTAATAATTTAAGAGTGATATTTACTCATAAAGCGCTTTTGGTTTTTTTAACCCTTTTTTTGCCCAAGCATACTTTATTATGGGGCTGATATAGCTGCTTAACAAACATTTTTCAGTGAAAATCTGTACTGTGGCTGACAACCACACACTATGATACTCTTATTTATTTAAACCAAGCAGAAATTTAAACACACACACCCCCCCTTTTTTTTTTCCGATTCACTGGGCAATGGGTAGAAAGGATAACTAACAGATTTCCCCATATTTATTATATGCATATTTAAACACACAACAGTTCACACTGAACTAAAATCAACTTACTCCTTTTGCAGAGGAATGAAGATTTCTCATAGCAGTTTTCAGCGTACCAGCTGTGTAAACCATGGTGCCGAAGGGTAGGAAAATGGAAACACTGAAGCTGGGCACAAAGAACGTTTTCATTTTCAGACATAGCCGTACCAAAGATAGGGTCAGGGGGTAAAAATACTTCTGAAGAGCCTAGAACAAGAAGCATTGATATAAGCAGCCTGTGGGTATGCAAAGCTTTAGAAAGGCTCTGCAATGTACTCATTTCGTGCACACCAACTCTGCTACGTGGCTACTGTCCTCTAGCTTTAGCTTCCATTAGCAACATTTCTCCGGGGGAAGGCATACAGCAGGAAGAGAAGGGATGACTCACAAGAAAGAAGAGGCTGCTGTTTTCAAAGTATCGGGTAATTTTGTCATTCTGCACCAGTAGGAGTGATGTTCTGATATCTCTACAAGTGCTGCTTTCCAGAGTCCCACGGGGTTTGCCTGCCAATTTTTATGCACCCCTTCAAAACAACGCTGAGTTTGGCCACGCTTGCTACTGGTGGAGCAAGAACCCACACCGATCTTGTACCTGGTACTCCAAGCACCTACTAGTGCTTCCAAAGATGTGTGTACATCTATCCCGGGCAGCACACTCCAGAGCCGCTCATTCAGAGTGCTGAACAGTGCCATGCACAGAACAAGGCTGCAACGCCGCTTCTGCTGCTGCAGCGGTGGTATGGACTATTTGGTCCTTCCAACTCATGTAATTGTTAAAAAGAGCATACTGTGACGGGTTCCAAACAGTGAGGACTTAGCATCAAGTTATTTTTCTCATGCCAAAGATTACTTTATGAACATATATTCCCACAAACACAGTACTTTGGGCAACTACAGCCTGATCAGAGTAGACTTAGGACTCTCCGCAAGTACCCCATTTGACAAAACTTGGCAAATTTCATGTTTTTACATTAGTAACCCTCTTAGCAAACAGGAAGAACATTTACTCAAACTAGCCGATCCATTTCAGAATTTGTATATGCCTTGTCTTATTAAACCAAGAATCACAAGCATATAAAACATATAAACCACTGGTGTAAATGACAGCCTTGTATGCTTACATATCCCACCAGTTTCGGTACTAGAGGGGAAGCTATTTCAGGCTTTCAATGTCTCCCTTTGTATCAGAAGTTTTTAACACCTGTGTCTTTTTAGCAGTATGAAAAAGTGATACCCAGTTTGATATCTCATACTGCAAGAGGTATTGAGGGCATTTTATAATTTTAAAATGGATTAAAATTTCCAAGCGATAGGACACTAAATCACTTTTTCAAACAGGTAATAGGAATTCAGAGTCTGTCTCACTACAAGTCAATAAAACTTAAGTAAAATCTTTCAGAGGCTACTGAATGCTACTGTGTACTTTATTTCACATAGGTATCCCTTTATTAAATAAATGGCTTGCAAACAAAAGACTATATGGCATTGAGAAAGCTTACATTTATATAATACATCAAATTAAATAAAACTTATGATAAAAAGAGGTATCATGATTTTGTATAATTTATGCCTCGCTGGTTGTAAACACCTTGTCAGCAGATGGCAGTGCAGTCAACTTTCCAAAGAGCAAAGAAAGGTCCTTTTAAGGAGAAAGTGTTTGGTTTTTTTTTTTTCTTGGGCTTCACAGGAGAAACCTAAACAGTTTTGTCCAGAACAGAAATCACTATCATGAGAAAAAGCTGGAACTTCTTCCCTCCCTTTCTCCTGCTATCCAAGACATGTTTAGGTGCTGTGCTTTAAGGAGCTAATGAAAATGTTCCTGCCTCCACAAGGAGGAGCAGTTTCCTCTGAATATTCAGTCAACCCTGTTCACTTAAGTGACAAAAGAAATCAAGATTTTTGTGCATGGCAGCACAGTAAACAAGTACTGTCATTAGAAAGCTACCGCAGGGTACTACTACTTCTCATGTGTCATAAGAAGTATTTTTCAAGACCCAACTGTTTCACAAAATTCTGTTTGTGATTAGGTACCTGTACCTAATGGATAGTTTTCCTTCCAGATTTTCCATTACTGAAAATTGTATATGAGAAGAAAACTATTCAGGTTCGTTTTCAAATGCTACACTGGCATTCACAGTGCTGATGCTCAAAAAAACCTCTTTGCTTTAAATTTTCCATTACCTGAACCAGTACAGCATTTAGACATTCAGTTCTACACATAAGAGTTCATATAATGACTTTAAGATTAAGTAATCCCTCATCTGAATTAGTTAAAAATAAAAGGTATAGAAACATAACTTTGCATTTTCAGCAGAGGGAGCTGCTTGTTTTGCAACTGAAAAAGTCCAGCCAGTGATGCCTATCAGAGTAATGTTCAGTTTTTCATATAAACTGGGTTTTATTTCTGGGATTAGGCAAATTTTCTCTTTGTTTAAGTAAACTATCTGAAGTACTTTAAAATGAAAAAAAATCTGGGTAATTCAGCAAAATTCAAGATTTTTTTTTAAAAAGTAGACAAAAATCTACCAATTTATAAAAAGCTAACCCCCCCCAAATATCCTACATTATTCTGTGCAAATACTAGAATCAGGAATCAGTTCATCTAGACATTCACCACAAAGAACAAGAAACTACAGTGTAGTTTCGTTTTTCTGAGCTTAATCAAGGGGAAAGACCAAATAAACTGAAAAGCACGTTCTTTCCACAAGATGTCAATGTGAAAAACTATGAAACTTCTTACACCTGAAAATAAGGCAAGTGTAATCAAGTATTGAACTCTTCCATTTTGATATTGTAAAGCAAAACAGTTCCCCCATGCTACTTCATCACTATCACTGAAAGAAGCGATGTTGTTCTTGCAAGTAATATTAATGCTTTAAGTCAGTTTCCATGGGCCACTTAACTAGGTAATAATTTGAGAGGCCTACCTTTATAAGCTACTTCCCAGTGACCTTCTAGAGAGTGATTTCGATTGGTGATGACATACTGATATCCAACCCAGAACCTACAAAAAAAAAGTTAGATTCTAAACATACAAGCCAAAAACATACTAACTAAAATAAGTTACACAGAACCTTCCAATGTCTTTATACTTAAAAACTACCTTTCAAAACATTCTGATGATTTTTTGCTTAACATTTCAGCCCATACGTTGGCAACGTAGAGAGACTACAATTGAGGAATAGAGGAAAATACTTGATAGTTTTCTGTGTTTACAAATGATAACTCACCATGTCTTTTATTTCTACTTATAAGCAGCACCTTATTCTGTTGTTATGACAGCACTTCAGTATTTCAAACCCAAAAACCACACAAGAGCATCCAGAAGTCAAATATTTTATAAACATATACATCTTATGTCAGACTGTTACAGATCAAATCACCTAACTCTCCAGAAACAGAGCTACACCATTACTGAACCACTGCTGGTGATCTGTCATGGCAGGCCATGAGACTGACTAAAAACAACACAGGCAAAAAAAAGGAATTATGTTTGTTGTGAACTAACGGAATAAAATATCTAAATGTTACCAGAACATAATTCTTAGAACTCAAAACGGCTTTTTACTTCATTCGTGTATCAAACTTGCAGACTTTGTTAGAGCTACTGGTACTTAGTGGAAACAAAAATTCTGTTGAAAAAATTAAAGAAATATTATTTCTGTACAAGGGAGTGCGCAGCAGTAGGTCATTGTAAAATCTATCTTCCCTGTTGCAGTTCAACAATACTAGTATGCTGCTGAGACAGCCTGAAGATAAGACGACTCTGTTGAATTGTAGCCTGTCAATGTTAATTAAAACATAAAATACAGATGGCCACTGTCAAACAGTCAGCCAGCATGCTCATACTGGGTTATTAACCTGAAGTCAATTTTACCTTTATATTTTTTTAAGCAAACTGAACTAACAGTTATTTGTATCACACAGAAACCATTGTCATGTAATATGAGATCTCTATGCTCCCCTTCCTACTCACCTACGTTGGTCCTTCCTTACAAATGTTTTTTCTTCCAAGTCCCACTCCTGTGCCAGGATAAACCTTAGCTCCTGGTCTGCAGTGAAGGTGGCGAGGGATCCATTCACCCGCTGACATGTCTGCACAGCATCCCAGTAGTTCTCCCCATTTAAATACACTCTATAGCAGCTGGCTGTGCCCTCATAGTGGTGCCATCCTGTTGGGCACTTTCCTAGGAAACATGAAGAACAGAAGGGAAACCATTCCCCCCATATTAGGATCTTCAAGATAATGCATCCTAATCAGTTTATGACAATGCAATGCATAATCACTTGGATGTGTACAGACAACGTACTGTGTATACTTCACCTCACCAGGAGGAGATGCATGCATTACAGATCACAGACGACTTTACTACAGCTTTTGATAAAGGAAAATTTTTTAAATTTATTTAAAAATAAGCAACTCCTGGTAATGTTTCATGGTGACAGTCTTTAAAGTCTTTAAGTAAGACTGATGATCTACTGTGGAAGATATTTCCCTGCACATCTTTATAAATCCAATCAGTTTGATCAATCCAATTCAAAACAAGCAGCAAGAAGCAGGGAGAAAAAAAACCAGAAGTGGCCAATTTAATGATCTCGTCTTTCTGTTAGGTGGTTAGCAATACATCCAACTTGCTGTGAGGTTTTCAACCTACTTTTACAGTCTCAGTAGTATTCACATAATCCTGATCCCATAGTCAATCACTAAAGACGATGGGGGTTCTGGGGTAATTGTTGATTGCTTTGGAAAAACATCACTGCAAAGCAGATCTCCAGGAAGTAAGAAGGTGATGGTGTGAACTGCTGTCACTGCTTTCTCTCAATTAACTCAACTGAGGGAATATGCAACAAAAGCCTTGAGGCATTTCTAGATGAAACAGGCCCACGGGCTTTTGACTGGCATTCTTAGGGGTGATGAGTAGACAGAATCAGAGACAGGTGGATAAAATTTAAAACAGACATGAAGTATGATTTTAGCACATGTATTTGCAGTATTGATTTTGCACAACACTTAAGAAAGGTACTTTAAATTCACAAACTGTTTTATACTCGTTGCATGCATTCACAGAGCTCCTGTTCTCAAGCCTCTTTATTCCCTTCAGAAACAGTGATCTATATCACCAAATAAGGATATACAAACTTAGATTTGAAGACCTTTAATTAAATATCTTTCCTTATTCTCCATTTATATGGGATCTTAAAATCTACTGTTCACATCATTAAGGTGGGACAGAATACAGTATCAATCAGACTGCAGAGCATATTAGATTTTGCTGCATCAATTTCTAAATTGCTTTATTGTCCTCTATAAATTTTACTAACATAATTTAGCTACCAGAATCCATAACAAATCAAAATACATATTTTAATAAGCATTTTTGTAAAAAAAAAAAAAAAAAAAAAAAATCAACGAAGAGCTGAATTTTTACTTTTGCTAAACACTTGTCTTTGTCAGAACACCACCATAGTCCAAAGACATCATTCCCAATTACTGCCATACTGTCTTCCCTCCATGTCCTCTTCCTAACCTGTCCAACCCTTCCCTCCAAGGCTAATCAGTGCTGTCTCACATTCCCAAATCACTGGATGATCTCTGGAGCAAAGGGGGAACCAAGGTAAGAGGGAGAAGGCAGGGGAGAATTTAATGTTTTGGGCCTGGAGAGATTCAGAGGCAGCAGTCACTACAAGCGGCAATCAGTGAGAACACTTGCAGGTCATTTATAACACTTTAGATAAGGCTGGGACTAGGATGCCAACAGTGGCACAAGCAGTGCTGCAGGTGAGAGGGTAGGATGACAATGAAGTGATATTTTTGAAGATTCCTGACTGACTGATGGTGAAACCCATTCAAGTGCTACATACTTCCTTGACAGACTTTGTCTTCAGAGAAGCAACTGAAGAGCTCCCTTAAGTTCCCCACTCCCTAAAGAATTTTTTTCCTATTAAAAAGGATACAAAACTCAGAACATCAGAGATGTACTTAATTAACCAATAATAGTGCAATGTCTTTAAGATCATCTCCAAAATTACTTCAATCAAGAGCAAATCAATTTTGGTTTCCCCCCCACTTTCCAGGGGAACAACCCTACATGCAAGCTCACATAAAAAGATGAGGGCTAGACTGTCACCCCTGCTGCAGGCTGAAACCATCACTTAAACCATGGGCTTAATTTTCTGTAATTGCAATGAGTTATAACAGAAAATTGCAACTCTGGTTTCACAGAAACAGGATTACTAGGGAAGTAGAATTCTTTGCATGTATTGACCTGCTGTATAAACTACGCAATATGACAGGATGTATAGAAAAGAAACATACAAAAACCTTAAAACGCACTGCACAGGAATCAAATCTGTTCAAAAAGCTATGCAAGAGAAAAATCTATTAATTTCTCCTTGAAAGAAAAATAGCCTAAATTGCTAAATTAATTAGCAGAAAGATGGCCCAGATTTCCCAGTCTGCAACTTACTGCTAAATCGGACAGGCTGTGCCACATTGACAGTGTGAAAGCGGGTTGTCTCTCCTCCCCTCCCTCGATTGTGCCTGGAGTCCACATTCTCCTTCCCATGGTAAGTTCGCTGGTCCCCTGTCAAGCCTGGGGACCAGAAGGAATAGTCAGTACCGGTGAAAGATGCAAGCAAAGGCAGATTTCATTTTATTAAACTTTCTCTGGGTTTTAATTCAAAACATATATGGTAAGTAGCATAGTCAGGTAAACAAAGATGGTAGATCCCTGCAATAACAGCTTGGCCTTTTTACATGGTATGTAACTGAAATACCTACAATTGAAAAGAACCAACAAGCCATTACACAAGTCTTGCAGAGTAAGCTAAATACTTTGGCAGATTCTCAACAGCCTGCAGTTGTACACAGGACTTGATGCTCATCATTGCAGTTGCTGCAGCAAATGCATCATCCCTGGTGCATTTTATCAGTTCCTGTTTACAGAACTACCCACTCTCCAGCTGCTTCATTTCTCAGTTGTGTGTTCAAGGATACAAGACAACTTCTCCAATACATTTTCCTACACATTCTCTGAGATTTAGGACAAAATAAAAACCAGGAAAGGAAACCTATCTTCAGCCAGAAGAAGAAGGTTTTTCATTCACTTCTCAAGCTTCTAAAGGAAATGTTAGCTCATTACTTCTGAAACAAAAGACATACACAT
Source organism: Burhinus oedicnemus (assembly GCA_008921705.1). NCBI lineage: Eukaryota > Metazoa > Chordata > Aves > Charadriiformes > Burhinidae > Burhinus > Burhinus oedicnemus. The sequence continues at coordinate 74,732 of VFFE01004966.1, forward strand.
CCTTATCTCAGTGTCAGGTCTTCTAACGGGGATATGTGACAACTGGATTCAGTAACTTTGGAAGAACACAGTGCAAGACGTTATTCCAGAAAAGGGGCTGAGGGGCTCCACATGCCTACCAGGACTAAATAAGGAGCACACAGTTCAGGTGGATACACTGCAGGATGGGCCATAGCCAGCAGAACTAGCAAGACCCTAGGTAGGAAGGCTGGCACGGTGGTTGGGAGAAACCTTTGAGAAAGACGGAGATAAGCACCAAGAAAGATTAATCTGGAAACAAGGGATTAACCTTAAAAAGAGAAAAATTAGGAACCGAAGAATTTAAGCATTAGAAATATCTATTAGTATGTTATTTAATACTACTAGATGTTATTAAAGGTAATAAAAGCACAAAGAGCTATGCAGACATTCATTGCTATATAAAAAATCAACTTATTTTCCTTTAAGGTTGATTAGCTCTATTTAGCCTAGCTAAACCAAATAAGCCAGTCACAGTCCCAAATAAAGAGGAGCTAAATAGTGTTCTTCAACAGGTTTAGCTACATCTATTTGAAATATATTCAAAACTATGTCAATAAAACTTTCTCCTTTCAGACTACCTTTAAAAAGCAAGAGGTCCACAGCAATTTCATGATAATTTAAACCCACAGTTGGAGACTGTTCAGTGTATTACCTGGAGGGAAAGACCTCCAGAAGACCCACCACCAAACAATGCACTCCTTGGAACAAATGTTAGCAACAAAGAGCAAAAAAATCACTAGCTGGAGCCCAGGAACAGCAGAGTAGCTTTGCATTCATCCGGTCTAGCATACTCAGTTTGCCCTGGGTTAATGGGATAAGCGAGGGATATTTAATTATCACATTATCCTAGGAATTACATGTCTATAGAGATCACCCATTAAGAAATGCCTGTGCATAATACACTCACATGGCCTTACAGGAATAAAGAAGTAATTCTACTGTTCAATATTAGAATACACTATTTATCACAGGCAAGAAGTTAGTGCCAAGAAATTCAGTTAGCCTGCATTTCAAAGGACACAAAATGGTAAAATAATTTGACAGTGAAGATCACTGATTATTTTTCATTACTTTAAAGGCCAATCTATTTTTAGTTTTAGAATCTGACTGTTCTTAATCCTAATGGTTCAGTAGGAGTATTTACACTATGTTTTTCACAGTGATACTGAGACACTAATAAAGCAAATCTTTAATTATAGTAAGGCTTTAAAAATAACGCTAACTAATGTAGAATGCTTTATCAAAGATGAACTGAGCTCAGCATGGGAAGCTCTATTTTCCCATGGCATTAAATGGTAACAACTAAACCCAAAGAACCAGTAAGAACCAAACGCATGAAGAATTAGTTCCCTTTCAGAAGTGAGAGCAGATGCAAAACCATATGGCTGACCCTCCATGGCTAAACAGAACGCCCACGAGGACTTAACAATTTACCTCCCTGGGGAAAAAAACAGAAGTTCACAGGTTTTAACATGCAAGGTTAAGAAAGGGTTACTTGGGCTAACATCTTAAATTGACAGAATTTATGCCAGATGCTTTGAAAAATAGCTACACAGATCCCACAGAAAGCGAGTTCAGTCAGTCCTCACCCAGGAAGCAGGATACTCATCCCTTCCTCAGCATCTGCCCGTGGCAGCAGACCCGCTGCTGAAACCAGGCAGGACTGAAGAGGCAGAAAGCAGCCACCACAAGTCACTTCTCCTTCAAGCCCAACACTGTCAGCTGCTTAATAAGCTGGTGCTCTTCAAATATTAAATTGCTTCTATTTGACCTGAATTTTTGGTCTTTGAGAAAAGCAACGATGACAAGTTTTTCCAGGGCAATAAGGAAATTCTAACAAACCTCTAAGTCACTTGACTGCCACGAAAAGCTGTTGCAGATTCTGGTGACAAAGGTGTAATTGGACTGGTTTCCTATTGTACTTTTTCAATACTCTGCAGCAAAATTTTCTATGTACTTTCTGTTCCTGCTTCCTTTAGAAAAATATTTTTATCTTTAAAAATAAATTAGTATTGCCACGGACTAAGCATTAAGATAACAACCTAAGCCAGCAGATCACAACCTAACCATGTTTGAGTGTTTCAGAAAGGAAAAGACATCATTTTTATTGCTTATGGCATACTTAATATTCTGAAAGCTACCAATTTTTGGAAGATCAGCTATTTTCCAAAACCTTTATTCTTCCAGATACTACAACCACAAACAATAACAGCAACAGTAGCATTTTACTAGCCAAGACAGATAGTTGTGTTTCCTTTGACTTCATACAATTATAACAGAAATGTAATTTGCTTATTAGTTGGTGGGGAAAAGGGAAGAATGAGTTCAAGGAAAAATTCATGGGGTGCAATTTTTTTTTTTCTCCCCTCGCATACTATAGTGTGGTGGACACGAGCATCCTCCGATCTGTTTCCAAATGGATCAAGTCATCATTAGTATGATTAGTATTCACCCAGCTCCTTCCAATTTACAGTTGCTATCTAATTCACTCTAGCACGATTACAGTCTAAGTATAGTGCTATACATCAAGGAAGTTGTCCAACACTGCTGATTCTGTGACTATTTTCAGTTGTTAAAACTTCAGGCTACCAATTCAGAATGGAAGTTAGCCATTCTGGATGGCTCCTATGGCTCCTACTATATTTTATATTGGTAAACTTTTTCAGATCTGAATCAAAACAGTTCAACAATTGTTCAGAACAAAAATTAAGAGATTCGAAGGGGAAGAAATTTTGCCTACATTTCTAACTACCTTTTAGTTGAACAAGCACCGTCACTGCAGCCTGCAAAACACCACCCTGCTACCTCACAGAAAAAGCTTTGTACCATGTGTACAGGTTTTGCTGTTCCTGTTGGGGACATGGAAAAAAAGGAAGGGACAAACGCGGTCAAGTTTAAGTCTGAAAGAAATACAAGCTTGCCCATTATTCGCAGAGGCTGGAAGGAATTCCATTACTTTGTCTATACTCTTCCGTGTACATCCATGGAGATTACTCCGCAGCATTTATCCACAGGATCCCAGCAACACTTTTGTTGCACATGGTGTCTCATTAGGGAAAGCTAAGCACACAAGCAAAGCAGAAAGCTCCTTTTTCATCCCCCTCAGTGCCTCCATCATTCGGACCAAGTAAAAGGAAGCAAAAAGCCAAGTAGTGCAAATGGAACGTGAACTGAGACCACACAAAGGCAAGAGCTGGCACCAGCTGAGACGGGAACAGGCTAAAACGTACACGTGCCGAGCAGCACCACATGGGGGAACAAACATGACGCCAAATGGAAAACTGTGTTTGGAGGAGCTAGAAGAGAAACTGCAATCTGCCACACATGCCAAGGTCTGCTTTGCATCAAAAAAAGGGCAAGCAGACAGAAGACACTGACTGTAATATAGAGAGGTCCTTATAGGGTCAGGACTCAAAGGAGTGAATAGTGGATTTTGGGAAGTTGAAATAGTTTCCAGAGTTACTGTGTCACAGATGACAAGTCACTCAAGCCAAACCATTCACAAGGATGGATGTACTATGGCAAACTATGTCACAATTAAACTGTTTGTGAAGCAACCAGGACTTGTCATATCTTATTTGTTCCAAGAATTGAATTTCTCCTGTTTAAACACACAGATTCTCAAAATTTACATAAAAAGCTGCCTTGTCCCCTAAGCTTCAAATTTTCTGTCCAGCATATTACCTACTAAAGGCTTGGAAAGCTTTTAATTCCATCTGGTAATTTGAGAGGTGAGAGAACTTCAGGATCACATCCAGTTTTGTGCCTAAAGATTTGGAAATACAGTTCGGAAGTCCCCAGAGAGGAGTGGTTCTTCTCAGATCAAGCAGCTCCACACTTTGCGTTATCAATTGTATTATGCCAGGAAATAGATGCCAACCAAGAACAGCATACTGCTGTGCTGAGCACTGTTCAGAGTAACAGACTGACAGTAAAGAGCTTATAACTTAAACACCACGAAGCAGAGTAAAAAGGATGCATCATACAGGAGTTCAGCAAGAGCTCAGTAAAGGTGCGGAAACAATCAGAGGTTTTTATCATTATTATCTAGCTTTAAAAAAGAAGACATACTAAAATGTGCACAAATGTCAACAGTCACTTTAACCAAACACAACATCCTTGGCAAAACAAAACACAAAGCTGTTTATGATCACTGCAAAACAACCTGCTGCAGCTGCTGCTTTATCAGTTACTGGCCATACCTTCAGCTGGCTCCACAAAGCAGACTTTGCAGGCTCAAAGATAATATAGTGATCATCAACATAACTCCAAGCTGAAAAACTGGTATGGATAGGATTTACGAAAGGCACTGTAATTTAAGACATCTGTTCTCTGTTCATACGTAACAGAAACAAACATCAGGCCTGTAGCATAAGAATAAAAGACAGGTAAACAGCCAGAGCTACACTAAACCCTGCTCCACTTGTACTGCTGAAAATGAGTTTTGACCAGAAGGTCTGCTAAGAAGGCGGGACATTTGGAGAAGCTGATCTGATATTCTGGTAGAAGCAAAGCTGGAAATCCAATGAGCAGTAAGTAAAAGGCAAACTGCAGAGCCCTTCCTTCTTATGGGTTTAAATACAGAACTTGTATAAAGGTGGAAAAGTTATGTTACTACTTTGATTACTTGTATAGAAATGTAAGAGGAACTGAGTAGAAATAATAAATTCCCATTTGTAAAAATCCCTGTTTAAGATATTAATACCTGTTTCTACCATTTCACAGAATACATCACTTTGGGATAAACTATTTTTAGGATCAATTACTGTTGGTATGGAACAGTACACAAATTTCATGAGTCTCCACTGCTTAAGTAGAAGAGAGTTTCAGGCACATGCTACATAAACCCTCCCGGCAATTTTTAGTATGCTTACAAGAGCAAAGAGCCAACAGTTTTAGTCTACCAGAGAGATGAATTGAAGGTAATCACTGCTGCAGATTCCACTATCTTTTGCGTGCCTAGTGGGAAGGGCAGGGGAAATAGCACTTTACACATCGCAAGTTTGGGACTGAAAGAAATGTCATGTTTTAAAGGAAAACGTTCACTCTGAAAAGAGACATAATATATTAATTAATGATCCTCTTATTTTAATAGGAGCTTGCTTACTAACATGAATTAAATCAGGCCTAACAAAGGTGAACTTAACCAACAGTGCCAAATAACTTACAATGGCTTTGTATTAAACCTTTGGAAATACCAAGATGACTAAGCAGTCATTGAAACACACCTTCATCACCACCACAAAACCCTAATTCACTGTCATTGATTTTTTCCGAGTTGCTCCTGTTGGAGTGCGCCATTAGTAGCTCAAAGGCTGAAAAGTAACAAGCTTCCCAACCAGATTCAGAGCACTTTTCTTTTCATGCTTCAGAGAGATTTCATACCTTTTAATTTAAAGATATTTTAATTCTCCAGGTTTCACAAGTCCAGGTGGCTTCACTAACTAGTTCTTTTAGTGTTCAGTCTGCCTTTATTGAAATAAGAACCTTAATTAAAAAGTATTTAAATTTAGCTGAATCATTCCATGATTGCTCACCTAAATCCAAGGGTATTTTCTAAATTTAAAGCTGCATCATTTCTTGTTAATTCAGTGGCCAAATAAGAAAGTTATCACTCCCGAGTATGACTATGTGCTACTATTATTAGCAGCTGCAGCTCCCCAATCAACGTCCCAGGACTAAGTCTCTCCTATGACTGGTCACACATGTATTGCTTTCCCCAACATAAGAAAACAATGCTCTTCCAAACTTACTCTGACCTCAGATTTACTTTCATACTATTCCTTTTTATACTCCAGCGTGCCATTCACATGCACACCAGCACACCAACTTGTCCTTATTCTTGACAGTTCTGAATAACACATGCCCTTCAACACCTGTTTTGGGTCACAACGCTATCCCACCTATTTTTTTGTTACAGGCATAATAGAGTTTTTACATCCTACACCAGTAGGTCTCGTTCCTCTGGTTTGCTGGCTACACTCCTTGCCTTACTGTGCAAACATCTCACTTCTTTCATAAACACCACACCCAGCTTTCTGGCTGTTCTACTGAGCACAGCCTTTTCACCAATTACTTATCCAATTACTCTTCTCATCAAGTGGAATACTTTCCTTCTCTATGCTGTCCATCATTTTTCCCCTCTAGTATTCTTTATGTATGTTATTCTTCTCTTCCTGCATACAGACATGGCAATGAATCAAGTCTCTCCCACGCATCTCCTTTCATTTCTTAACTTAAAGTTCTTCTCATCGTGTCAGGCCAGACAGTCCAGTGAGACCTACACCACAAACACAAAAGCAGAGCCTATCTACTGAGAAATGCTACTTTCATAAAATCCTCTTCCTAGCCACATACCAAATATTCTTCGTAATTCTGAGTCAACATCATCCTGTTGCATCCTCCATGCAACAGCTTAAATTGCCAACTAATACACCAGGCAACAAGAGAAGACAAAAATACTGTTTTCTACTAATGTGGATGTTTCAATATTCCCGCAAGTGAAGCCTTCAGTGCTTTTTGAGTAAATCCAAACATTAACATGACTCTGCTTTTCCCTAGCCATTGACTTCCACTAACCTCCAGAATTTTATCAGGTCCCTAGTTTTTCACATTTGGCCAAAGTTAGCTAAAAAGGAGGAAGAATAACAGCACAACTATAAAAGCACCTTTCTTTAGGACATCCACATCATAAAGAATATACTTAAAAAGACTATCAATGGCAAGCTTAATTTTTAATGTCAGAAGAAACTACCAACAGTTATTTCCCCCGTGCTGCAAATATATACACCCACACAAACTAGCTAAAAGCTTTCTACAAAGAGCACTGAACACATTCTTTTAATTATTTGTGCATAGCACACACTGGGGAGATGGCTAATTACAGCAGAGTTTTAAAGTTTGATTGTTAGATGTAATTCTCTAATTCCACTAGAAAATATGAATATTTAGAAGAGCTTGTCGCTGTAAAATACCAATATTACTATTTTGTAGCACCTCTCTAAAATAGCTCAAAACTCAGAATGATGACAGACTGAATGCTGCGATGACAATATCGTGAAGTCCATGGCGTTATCTCCCAAGCAAATTAAGTAGTTTAGTGGGAAAGAACTACTTCAAAGAGCTTTTGAATGTAGTTTTCTCACACTGTAGAAATAAAAGTTTTGAATTATGCCACAGTTGAATTCATGCTTTCAGATTCCTGCTTCATTGTTCTTCACAAAAGAAAAAAAAAAAACCCACAGTTACAGGTCCCTTCACTTTTAAGACACACAGAAAAAGAGTTGCACCAAGTGAAAATGTTCAAAATTGTGATTATATATTCACAATGAAAAATTTTTGTTTGCTTGTTTTTTTAAAGACAGGTCAGTATCCAGTAGCTTTAGCAGAGAACCACTGCCGGTGACAGGCTCCTGAAAGCATACGATCATAAGAGTTTATGAAGAGTAAATATGCCAGCTTGTTTGGCAGAACAAAGTTCTCCACTTAAGCACAAGCAGCATAATCAGAACAGAGCGCAATAAAACAAGCTCTCTACCTCAGTTCAACAATGTCACCCTGCACAGTTTGAGTGACATACTCATACAACCAAAACAGTAATTCTGAATTTAACCACAGGCCTATGTGTCATTTTGGTTTAACTGCAACATGATTTTTTTTTCCTTGTCATTAAAGTCTCTTTTTAGACAACAAACTCTCCTCATCTCCAGGATATCTACTCAGACTGGAAGAATGGAAGGATAATTCAGACAAGCAAAAAAATTAATGCATGAAATTAAGAGAAGCCAACACAAAGTTTGTTAGTAACAGGTACAGTTCTACCAAACAATCTCCACTTTCAAATAAAAATAAGCAAGCAATCTTAAAGAGTCGAAGTACTGCTGCAAAACAAGCTGACACCGAGATGAGCAATCTTCTCAGCTTTATTTACCTGGACAGTCAACTTCATCACTCTCATCCTCGCAGGTGGGCCATCCATCACACTGCCAATCTGAAGGGATGCACTGGATGGTACCACTCCGACAGGCAAACTGCCCTGGGGTGCAGCGGAGCTCTAGGAAAGAAGAAAGTTGTGCTTTGTTTGAAGTGTTATTTATTCTTGCAAGTCTATATATATATTAATCATCTGTCATGTAACGTATCACCGAAGCATAATGGATAACTCAGCCTGTTAAAAACTGCTTCGTTTCAGATTACTTCCATGTTTTAAACTGCATGTTTGTGGCTTTAATAGACAGCAGGGTCGGCTTCCAGTGCTTGGGCAACAACTCTCTCGGTCATCTGTAATAAAAACTTCCCGATAAAGATACCATGTGAGCAGCGATCACCATAGAGTTACCCATTTACTTCTTGTGGGACACCGAGGACTAATTGTTCACTTTTCTCAGAACCAAAGTTCAACAAAAATGCGCTATGGTAGTTAAGTGCTAGATTACACAATAAATTCAGAATCCTATTTCCATTTCAATCACTATATATGCCAGGACCCACTAGACTTGCACAAATGTCCAGCCTGATTTAGAGCCATTTCATAGAACTATTTGTAAAACAACTACTATATCCATGAACCTGTTTTCACTTTCTAGCTTAAGCTTTTTTTGTAGAGTTTCTCCCTATGAACACATCCTTTACAAGAACCTGTCAGTATCTGCAAACATGTAGTTCCTGCTTCAGCAAGAGTACTGCCTACTTACCATTATACTGTCAGACCTAATTAGCATTATAAAAAGTACAATTTTTTTCAAAGCTTTTTTTATATCAATTCTATCAGATGCCAGAACCTAATAACTCAGCTTCATTTTGTGGCCCTCAAAATATTTTGCAGGGGAAAAAAAAAAAAAAAAAAAA
>VFFE01004966.1:83619-129713 GCA_008921705.1 Burhinus oedicnemus
ACCTTTTTTTTTTTCCCTTAAAAAAAAAAAAAAAAGTGTTTTAAACACAATCATCCCTGATTTCAAAAGAATCAAGCAGGTAACTGTTTTGCAGGGAGAAATCACTAAAAGAAAATTAAAAATACAGGTTTGTGTTCTCTCATCCACAGCATACCACCTAAGAAAAGAGCTGTAATTGCAGTTGTTACCTTCTTGAAACACACATCTAAACTAAATTGAGACAGAGGTCACGCTTCAGTGTTCAGACAACATGACCAGGCATAATAAAACCAGTTATCATGCACTCTCAATTAATGCTGTACCCATACACCTAGTAATTGTTGTAGGATATTGATAACAGGCTTCTAACTTGATGTTAGACGAAAATCCAGTTCTAGTACTGGTTTCTCTTCAAAGTGCAGAACTGCTCCTCTAGAAGACTGAAAGCGGGCACATCCTCTTAGCAACCACCTACTCGGAGCAAACATTCAGGTCACAAAATGGGTGAGAACTCCCATAGACCTGCCAGACTACTGACGGCAACAACAGACCTTACAGCAAGACAAGAGTGTTCTCACCCAGTCAGAGTTTTACTCAGTCCACCAACAGTGAATGAGCACAGGGGAAACAAAAAGAAAAAAATAAAATCTACTAGCTTAGGTCATAATGATTCCCACCCCCCTGAACAAAAACTGAAGTAATTTATTTAGCCCAAAGGGGGAAAGGGGGAATAAAACCTTTTATTCCCCCTGATTAGTGGAATAAAAGGTAGAGCTTCACTTGCCCAGTGCAGCAACAGAGAAAATTTTAAATCTGTCTTTAAGTTGGGGGGGGCAGGGGGAGAACCCAAGCCAACCAAACACAAAACCTCAAGCTGAGATTAAGACCATTCAATTTTCAAGTTCACAGAAAAGCATCAACTCTGCAGTAAATCATTGCAGCTTCTTTCACAACTTTTGTGCAATGCCAGCATGCAGTGGAAGGTTTCTTAGAAAGTTCTACTACCGCAGTTTCAAGTACGGAATTTACACTGGAGGCTGTGGTAGACATTTTAACACATGAAAGACAACCCTCAGCCGAGCTCCAGGTTTCCATCGCATTCACCTGCAGTTATGGCAAAATTCATTTCAAAATTCAATACTTTAAATAAACTCTTAATTTTTTTACTGCTTGATTTTAATGGAAGTCACGCACACACCCTGTGAAGAAAGCTATTATGCAGCCCTCTGGTTTCACAGGCAGCATCCACCGGGAAAGCACTAAAAACCAACATGCGCATGGGAAAAACAGTAAAGAATACTTTTATCTCTCTAGAATTTCATACATGCTATTACTATTTTATGTACAATTACATATGACTGGTTCGGATAAAAGGATGACTCCATCGCAATATTATGAGCATTAAAAAAATGCCACTTAAATGCCGTAATGTCATTACTTCCTGTATTACAGACACTCCTCTCTGAAGAATGTGGATACATGGAAGAGTACAAAACATTTCTATTAAAACACCACTCAAACCAGCTGAACAATTGTTCCCAATGGAAACCATGCTATGTGAGATGCACTAATTATTTCAGACCAAGGAGCATGAGCTGCTACGCAATTCTATTGCAGAAAGGAAAAAAGTGATGCTAAAAGAAATACTGCGAAATGAAAATCTCCATATTCTGCAAACACTGCCAATAGCAAGTCCTGAGCCATCCTAACCGAGGGCCCACATTCCCATGCATTATTGAACTACTTAAATCATCATAGTGTTTCTGGAAGAGTTTCATCTGAATTGTTTTGCTTCTACGTGCTGCCTATTGTGGTTTAGCCCAAAGAGAAACAACATGCAATCATCTGAGAAAATCTAACTGCCTCTCTCACTTGTGCTCAGGGTGGGTTTGGACATATCCGACGGCCTCCTTGAGGACTGATGCTTAAGATCAGCTCTTTCGGAAACCCTTTGCCATTGATGGAATGCAGATTTCCATGAAGGCCCCACCATAGGCATACTGGAGGGCTGTCATCCAGACAAGACACAGCCGTGGGCAGCTCAGCAGTGCTCACCTGAGAGCAAGGGCCACCTACCGACACCGTCCCCTCGCCCTGTGTGCCCCACACAGCCCTGCATGCCGGGATCAAGACTTCCCCAGCGGAGCACATCAGGTAGCCAGGGCAGGAGCATTCAGAGGTTAAATACAGACATAAAAATAGAGAGAAGTCGATAATGAACCTGTGAGTTACTCAGCCAAGGAATAGAGAAATTTGGGAGAGGCGAGGATGCACAGGGTAGGTGCTAGTCTCCACAATCCTGTCAAGCATTTCATTTCAGTAGCCTATTTTTAAGTCAAAACAGCAGAAAAATGAAAACATTTTAAGCCTGTCTCTTTAACACAGAAAAGGCAAGTCATGCCACCAGCAGCAGAACAGGATTCACGAAGACATATGAGCACTAGCAAACAACAGTACAACACAACATAACCATCCATCTTTCCTGAAATGCAAGTAATCACTTAACACACGGTTAGACTTTGTACTTTCCAGGAGTGTGGTAAATAAAAACTGTTTCCTCACCCATATAAGATTTCCAGTTCTTCAAAAGAATAGCAGAGTTTCAAAAATACCCATCCCACTTCTGTCCCTAAAGTCAGATATCCCACACTGTTCACAGCTATTGATGGTAACTCACAGCAAGGAAGGATGAGGAAAAAAGTATCTTAAACTATGACCTCCTAACAATACTAAAACCCCATGTATTTTCCACAAGCTGTTAAAGCAGAAACATTTTCATATTTTCAATATTGTTAGAAAATACGTAATGGCACAAGTTCAGCTACAAGCAAGCAGCTGTTGCAGCAGAGGCACCGATACAACATTTGCTAGCGGCGTCAACAACTGCCTAGAAGTGGAAAAAATAGAAATGCAACCACCTCCAGCATTCATGGACAATGTGACGAGTTACTCCAGCAGTATTATGATTCACATCTGAAATTCTAACATAAAAGACTTCTTTTTCTTTTAATGATCAGATGCAGTCTTTGCTACGCTCCAGCACAAGAGTTAGTAGACTGAAATCTCATTTTAGAGCAATTAAATTCATCTGGCATTTGCTGGCAAGAAGGGAGGCACACAGAACACTGGAAATAGCACCAATTGTAATTTTGCACTATACATAATATAAACTTAGAAAACATCACGAAGTTCAGGCAGCGTGAGAATGTGAAAACACTTCAAGCAGCAAGGTGTCATTATACTCTCTACACTTTGTCGCCTCAAAGCAGTTCTACAATGTTAACCCTCAACAATCTCACCAACCACTGCATCCTTCTCCCAGTCGTTACAGCAAAGTACAGAAAAATTGCACAGCTTGCCAAAGGCTACGGGTAAGACAAGCCTATAAGCAAAAGTCAGCTGTCCTGACTGTGCTTCCACACTTTCATGACACCACCGTGTTTCCTTCCTACAATGTAAGCAACGTGCTGGTTCACCAGCACACTCTCAGCTGAACGAACATTTGTCTGCCAGAAATACCAGCAATTAATAACAATGTACTCTAGTAACAATTCACCCATTCTCTCTAGCAACTGTTTATTAAGACCTAAAAATTGGCCAGAGGGAGCAAGAAACTCCATAACTTTATATAAAAACAGGAGAGGAAAAATTGAAATCAGGTTCAGACCATGCATCAGTTCTACAAGCTTAATATATAACCCAAGATAAAACTTACTGTTGAGCGAAGGCCAAAAAACCCAATACCAATTTGTTGGGACACATTATTAGATAATATAACCTGCCCACAAGTCACTCACCTGAAAGAAGTCTTGCCAAAGCTAGTTGTGGACCTGTAATTTGAAATTTAGAAGAAAACTTACAAAACAGGTGGAAACTTGATTAATCAAACACCAGAAATAACAGGCAAGATTATAAATAAATTCAAGCAGTGCCGTACAAAAGTCTTCAGCTCCTTTCACTGCCAAATATTTTTTTAAGTTAGTGACAAAACAGACAAGATTTTTGACTAACAGAAAAATCTAGGTTTCATAGAGGAAAAAACTAAGTTTTCAAGGTGGTTGCTTACACTCTTATAGAAAGCTTTTGTTAGAAAGATTTTCCCAATTACATGTTGAATGCCAGGCATTTCACAGCACTCATCACTTACTTCAATACAGGGCTCAACTAGCTTTTCAAATTTTCTTTACAGCACGCTAATTTCCAGATTTTCTGCTAAGTACTCAAAATAGACATTTACAATAAGCATTATCCACAGGAAGGACTTAATGTCAGATGACTAAAATACACACCCACCCACCCTGCTTTAAATTCCAGCCAGGTTCATGAGTTTCATAAAACAAACACCTTTTTGCCATTATAAAATGATCCAGGAAGGCCTTTCAGGTTTATTCATCTCGTGTAATCTTTCCATGTAATTGGGAATGTTTTCCTTCTGGAGCCTGACAGTGCTGGGAAGCCACAGTGCATCCTTCCCACAGCAGATGCACACTTGGTCAGCGTGCTGCCCAAGGCATTACGCTACCTGCAACCTGTATTTTCTGCTTCACTTCTAATTTCTTATTCATATTCCCCTTTTTATGCAAAAAATAAGGGATTCTTAGTTACTCAAAACAACTGTTTTATTTGAAAGAAATCCAGGGAGGATCTATATCTAAGACTACTTTTCCATACAGTATATCTCATTTTAGAGCTTCCAATATCAAATCAAGATTGTAACAGGCACATGAGAAAAAGTGTTGATTCAATAAAAGTTCACCTTGTTAGTTCAGTTTTCTGAATGAATTTGATGAGTTGGCAAGCTTCAGATCAAATGCTGTTGTCTGCCCACATTAATTTTAAGTCAGATCAGCTACGGTTTGTCCCCCTGAAATCAGAAAGATTGCATGCTCCAACTAATTCAGCAGAAATCCGGTTGTACAAATCCAGTATCAATTAATGTGGAATTGCAGCCTCATAATAGTTGTCTGCTAATGAAGCCAGAACATCTACTAATGTGTTTAATTTATTTTTAAATACTAGCTCTAATAGAAGACGTTTCTGATATGCTGGGATTACACACATCTCCTCAGAGGCAGAATAGCTAGTTTCAGCCCTGTGCTACAAAAGCTGCCCTGTGAACAGCGCTGGCACCTCCATACCGTAAGAAGAGCTCTGATTACTGACCAGAGTCACCGCTCTGACCCACGAAAAGCTGTACCAGGTCACACCACCACAGTGGTTAGAGAAGCAGCAGGGATGGAAATAGCTCTCAGGAATGGGCAAAAACCAGCACACTGTAAAAATTTCCGCCAAGTGACAGAAGCCAACTGCCTGTGGACCTCAAAAAAAGCACCCTTCTAGTCTATAAGCACTATTTACTCATCAAAACACTTCTGCAAAGATAAGCTGGTTGGTAAATGAGAGTGCTTTGATACTGTCTTCACAGGATTATTTATCCTCTTTCAATTCAAGACAGAGATATAAAAGGAATTCAGCCCGAAGAAATGCTACAGCCAATAAAAATGCCAGAGGTCTCGTCTCAGGTACATATAATAAACATCTCCTGCAAAGCATTAGGTGAACACATCGAAGTTTCCAAAATCTAAATTTTAACCTTCTATTTGCAAGACACTGAAGTTTTCCATTACAGTGGGAAAAGGAACACTAGAAAGCCAAGTCTCTCCAAAAGCAGAAACGTATCCCTGACAGACAGAAGATTGCCCTTACTTATAAACCACGTGTTCCTAACTCTGATATATAAACCACTAGCGGTACAAAAACCTTGATGTCTTGGCAATTCACAATTTAAAAGGTACAGAAGAGAAGCCAGAGCACTAAACTAAAGCCTCCAAAATATAAGTTTCAATTCAGGAGAGTGCTTTGATACAGAGATTAAAGTCGGTGACTGAAATCAACGATTATTAAAGTTTGGGTTCTTCTAGTTGCAATGACTTAATTTCTCTTTATTAAAGAGATTCACCACTCAGTGAAGTCTGATACATTAAGATATTCTTCTGGTAGCTAAGACTACAGATGCATGTTAGATGTCAGCATTTACATAGCCAGTATAGATTTGAATCTTTTTGAGTTTTTAATACAAAGAAATGCCACTTTTCATTTGCTACGCTAATTGTTTGTTCTTGTCTGGTGAGCTTCATTTGTATGGAAATTGGAATTTGATTAAATGCACAAACCCAGCATTTAATGCTATTACTCTGAAATGCATGTATTGGAAAAGATAAGCTTGAAGTACATGGTTTGGTTTTGTACATAAGCTTTTAATGAACAACGGCAGTTTTGTGTGTACCTCACGTGTACTTCACTTATTTTGGTCACATTTCTCAAGGTTGGATCTGGTAGATCTTCATTTTTATTTACAGACTGAAGGAAAACAAAAGACAAAAATACTTCCTGCTTTCTTGGTGTAAGTCATTCATTGTTCCAAACCAGATGAACCAACCTGTAAGAGAATATTCTGTTCAGATTTCAGGAGGCAATTACAGCTATCAAAAGCTGATTAAGCATTAACAAAGAATTCAAACTACGAGTGCTTAGGCCAGTAACTCTTCTTATTCAGATTTTAACTTGTCCAACGGGTCTTTCTTATATTTTATAATACTAAACCTACATACTTAAGAGCTGTACCTACATGTTGCACTATTGTTTCATATTTTAACACATTTAAGAATAAATTTACTAAAATTGAAAACTGCTTTTTTCTTAAATCACTGCTTCTATATAACCTGACCCATGCTAAACTGTACAAGCATCAGATCCTAGCGTCTTCAGCAAGAAGCCTAAACCCTGAAGTCCTCAGCTCCTGGAGATTTTGCTCAACAGTAGTGCTCAATAAATGCCTGCAAACAAGTATCAGAAACAAAACAACAACAGAAGGAACACCGCACCCATCAGCATCACAAAACCACATACAGCTCCGTATCTAATATTTATGCTCAAGAGAAAGCATAACACAGCCAATAGTTCTCTAGACTAGTATTTACTGAAGTAACTGAAACTTTAAAATATTCTTAATATTCCCAATACAACAATACCACAATGTTTTTTCACATATCTGCTGAGGATGAAATTAAGAAAAAAATACCCTTAAACTAGTTCTCTGCACTTGAAAAGCAGTTTTCGTAACTTGGACTTCTCTCAAGTCAACAGGTGAAGTTCACCGCAGCAGGAACCGTATCTCACAAAACTCCTGAAAATCTGCCAGCTTGTAAAGTGCGCAACTGTCCTGCACGGCCTCTGCTCCTGGTGGCCAGAAGTCTGGTGCTGAATGAAGTGTTTTCAGCAACAGAGAAGTCAACTACAAACTTGGGGACGTTCTGACAGAGTCTTTGAACACGTTTTCTTGTTTTTAACTTGTCTCTATGGTATCATTGATCCCACACAAAGGCTCTGCTCTCAGGCAAGCGAAGCCTTACCTGAGTGGTATTTCCCCTCAGCTCCAGATCACGGAGAAATTTTCACTATCCATTCATCTCCCAGCAGGTTTCTTTGTGTCACTTGGTGAACCTTACTTCAATTATATGTTTTTTGATTTATCCTTACCCCACCCACTGCTGCATTCAGTGTAGCATAGTGAGCACATACAGTACTTTATAACAAAGCCACGGTAGGAGAAAAACAAATTAGAATAACAACACCTTATTTTCAAAGAAGAAAACTATTTGTCAAGCTCACAAGTCACCATCAGACAATTATTCATTCCACAGATTAAGTTTATTAAACTTTCTCAATACAATTGATTGTTTACTGTTCTTCAAATTAAAAGCCTACAGAAAACAGAGCGCTCTATTTTCATGTTCAGTTTCACATTACATACAAGGCTCAGCCATTCACCTGTGCTACTGAAAACGTGCATAAGCACAATCCTTAGCTCAGGCAGCTTTCATTCGTCGTGGCCCAAGTGTGTGCAGGAGGGTATGAAAGCACAACAGTCCAGAGCTCAGGAAACCAACAGGGCCCTGTGCTATGCACACACCCAAACGCAACCCACACCTATTCTCAAACTTAATTCCCGCTCCTGAAAATTAAAGATTCTGAAGTTATAATCCCATTTGGTAGAAATGCATCGGTTCCAAAAATAAATAAATAATACATGTTGGAGGCATCGGCGTTTTCTGCATGACGGTTTCATGAAATAATTAAAATTGTGACAGCACTCCAGCTGAAAACTGTAAATCCTTAATGAGTAACTCTAATGAACATTGTGTATTACTCAGTGTTCTGTCATAGTATGTTATGCTAGATGACCCCAACATCCATCAAAAGATTTTACAGCACGGTAAGGAATGCTGGCAGTCTCCCCCCCCATCCCCTCCTCTCATCACTATACCTACACTCTGCACGAGCCTGGAACTGACCCAGTTTCTCCTTGCTCACGAGTGTCATTCACTGCAATTCATTGTCTGCTCTTTGTCTGGAGGGCAGACTCAATGCCAGTAAGGATTAAAATAAAAAGAAAAATTAAAAAAAAAAAAAAAAAAAAAAAGCTAAGGCCACGCAAGAGACGCGGCATTCAGCCAAAACAACATCAGAGCTTCTTGAATAGGAACCCTGGCTATTATTTCCTAAGACTTAGAAAATACAGACTTTGCACTTTATGAATGTGGACACTTATTCCTAAGACTTAAACAGAAAAAATATATTTCCCAATTCCCCACTACTGCTAAAACCAAACAGAAAACAAAACTTGCTACTTGAACTAAGCTGAAAGAATACTGTGAATTACGCAATGCAGCATTCCAGACTGAAAAAACAGTTTATTTTCATAGCAGCGAGGATACCAGCTAAGCAACAGGCTTGTGTTTTTCCCCCCTAAGAAACTGTTATATTATGATAGTAAGTAAATCAGCAGAAGGGAAAAGCAAAATACAGCACTGGCACAAACAAAACCAAAGCCATGGGTACTCATGAACCCTTTAATATGGCTTGAAATTAAAGCCTACAGTTCCTCTATACTAACAGCCTTGTTCAGGACTTCAGATGTTTTGTACAGCCTTAGGTGGGACTTCAGTGTTTTAGTACAACAGTGACAAGTGACCTAAACCTGTGCCGTACCAAACTTTTTACCCTTTCCCTAAAGAAAGCCCGAGCATTAAGTGGATCAGCAAAAGTGCCAATTGTGCCTCACAATTAAATTCACTAACCAATTTTAAGCACGCTTGAGAAAGAAGCCACGACCAGAAAAATGCAGTGTGCAGTGCTAGTTTTGGAATGCCTGTAGCCAGCATCAGGGAAGGAAACAATAACCACCTTGAATTTCTGAGGACAGGAAACGGTGGCTTGCACCGTTCAGCAGCTGCCAGCCCGCCAGCACATCTGCACATCGTGCTGTCACCATGGTGGGGTGGCTTCCCAGCTGGCAGTGGAGGGAAGTGGTGAGCTGGGGTAACTGAACCCTTGCATGAGACCCTGCAGGACTCCCAGCTTCCTCGTGCCAGAGGATGTATTGCGGACGGACAGAGGGGACGTGGGGAAGACATAGCCTTGTTACATCAGTGGTGTCAGGCAAGGGTAGGTACTACAGCAGAGGAAATCTGGGGACATAGAAGACAATCCCATTGGAGTCCAGGTTTCATTGAATCCCACTACTTATGAAACATGCTCCTGGATGCTAGGAAAATAGCACTATTCCTCACAGAATTTAAATAGTCACACACACAACATATTAATTCTCCCAAAAAATGCAGCAACAGAAAAATAGTCCATTAAGAATAACATCAGTTGTGAAATATTCAGCAAGTCATCAATTCTGTCCAGAAAAGAGCACCATCACAAGTAGTACTTTCTCCCTTACAATCCATATATCCAGGTCGGGACAGGCAGATTGTCCCACATACACTATAAATATTTAAACTGATAGGACTATCTGGGTACCTCAGCTTAGCTACTTCCAGTTTCCATCCCCAGCTTCACCTCAGACATTCACCTTCTTCTAAACACAACAAGGTCCTCATATTACATTGCCCCTAATACTCTAAAATCTTGTATTAATGTACACATACTGTCCCTGCTCATTTCCAGTTTTTCAACAAAGCTGGGGTCATTCTGAACAAGGAAAAGCATCAGATTCTCAGCTCTGTCTTCACAAGTTTTCAGCATTACCTGCACCTCTTTCTTCCCAGAAGGCACCTGCGCTTGTCCTTCACTAGTACAACCTCCAGTACATTTCAGAGTCACCTCTGTCATGTTCAGAACTGCACAGTGGTGCCATCAACTCTAGACGGACCAGTCTGGTAATCAGAAGTATTTGAATACCAGGAACATTTCTTTTTTTCAATTTCTGGCAGTCTCTGCACAAGCTGCTTGTTGGAAAGCCTCTAAAAGGTAATCTAGAGAAACTACTGATAAAAGTAATCCAGAAAATACTTCTGTATCATATTACCTAATAGCTGCCTACCCAAAAAAAAAAAAAAATCTATAGCACGTTAGGTGAGTTCCTCTCCTCCTCCAACCAACTGTATTCTTAGGATTAGAAAAGTACACATCCTATCAAGTCAGTCTGGACCAATATTTGTTCCTATGTGAAACACAATTTTCACTTAAGAAGGATCACCAGGGTGATCACCAAGCTGTATTCCCTTTGACCAAATAAACAGCAGGTATTTTAAAAAAAGTCAAAAAACAGTAAATGCTCTACAGAGATCAGAGTTTTCCACAGAGGAAAGAAAAATTTAAATCCAAAGTTTTACATGAACTGCCTTAGTATTTTCTTTAGATCAGGTTTCAACAAGAATAATATTCAGATGAAACACGGTAACAGCAATTCAAGAACTGTCAGAGCAATCAAAGCTAATTTGTAGCCACCATTAAATTGAAAGTCGGAATTGCCAGATTTCAGCAGTATTGGTTAGCAAGCCCATTTACTTTCGACAGGACAACACATGTTCCTACTTTGCAGGAGAACAAAAAAAGCTAATATCACTTTTTTTTTTCCAATACAGGATTCAGTGTTTAAGCATATCCTTAAACTTTTAGCATGCAAGCAATCCAAACAAATTTAAATGAAAACACACAATTTAAGGCTGAGCATGTATTTAGAATACCTTGCTGAATTAAAACACGAGGAACTGCAATAGCTTTTAAATGTCAAGCAAACAGGTGACAAAATCCTACCTATGAAATCAGGTATTTTAAGCCACTCAATTCTCCAAAAACAAACCCCATTTCTTAATTTCAAAACCAAATTAACATGGCAGAGGCTCTTTACAGGGCCCTAAGGAAGGTCATGGTCTTAAACAAGAATCTAACAATTCAGGGAGACAGGAAACCTGCACAAGAGCACTATTCAAATGCAGGTCACGCTAAAAAAAGCTTTTGCTCCCATTTCATTTTTTTCTTCACATCTTGTACAAGACTTGATGAGCAAGCACCTAGAAAACTTAAAAGCAAAAATCTGACATACAGAAATATTCTGACCTCGAATACGGAAAACCCATTTTATTCTTTGCACAGTAGCTGCTGCAGTGGCTGTTGTGTACTGGAGCAAATGGCTCATGCTTTGAATAGCATTCCCCCGCTCAACTGGAGCTGAACACGGCAGGAATGCAGCCAGTGTTAGTCACTGCTGCGTTTGTCCATGTTGTACGAGATACTGTGCTTTCTTCTCCCACGGTAAAACAAGTACCTGCACAGAAATGTCATGTATCGAACCCCTAAGTTTAACAGTTCTATCAGAATTGAGCAACTAAAAGTCCAACCTATTCATAAAAAGCCACTTAACCCTTTAAGAGTAGCTCCTGCATTCCCCACACCTTCTAACAGTTCCAGTACTGCCAGCGCTTTTCAGCTCTTCAACCAGCTTCTATTATGCATGCGAGTCAGGTACTACACCGTGAAACTTGATCTTTGCCATTTTTTAGCTGTCACATCAATAGAAAAATTACATTCAACTCCATTATTGCTCAGAAAGACACAGATGAGCACTCATACTACAGTGTCCTTGGACCATTTCTCTCTAATCTGTTTACTACCAGAATTGAGGGGCGACAATGCTTCTGATTAAGTCTTTGTACTCTGATCTCACTCCTGCAAGATCCCTGATTTTTCATATTTTTCCAACATCTCATTAATAGAGTACATTTACGTTACTGTATTTTAATCAGTAATGGGTAATTTAAGCGTAACAAATAATTTCACAAATTCAACAAAGAGAAAACACAAACACAGTTTTGACCATCCCTAAATTAAAAGAAGTTGTAACGTGTTTTAGAAGTTTAGCATACACAAGGCAAAATGCTACTTGGGCACAAACTCAAACCAAAAAGGTGTTAGAAGCAGGATTATTTGTTGGGGTTTTTTTAAGTGTACGAAAGAAGACATGTTACTTTTAAGTCAGAAGAAACCTTTTATTTATATTGCTAAATAAATATTAGCACAGACAAAACATACAGATACTGAAGGACAACATTAACTCAGTTTTACGTGAAATTCTTCTCACCCATGTAAAGGTGATGCTTGACACCTACCCTTGTAGCACCTCATCCATCTTCCCACGGAGATCTGAGGGCAGAGCTGGGCTGGGAGAGGCACAGTCCGGGCTGGAGCTGACCTCCCTCCACACACATCTAAGGGCTGCGCTCACCCACTTCAAACCTCAGCTGCTGTGGTATTGCCCACTTCGCAATGCAGATTTGAGTGTCAAAACACAAACCGATACGGAGGCTTCAGCATTTCAAAGTGACACCTGAAACTCCCTCAGGAAAACACAGTTGCAGCCAGCCCAGAACACCCAGCATTGTTCTGCCAGAAACAGCACTTAATCCCATTTTTCTACTAGCTTTGGTTCCCAAATAATTTCACTGGGTACCCCAAGTAACTTGTCTCGTAGAGGGAAAGATACGAGGAAGCACAACGGAGGAGGTATATGAAAGAGAAGACAACACAGGAAAAAAGTTACACAAATGAAACTATGACAAAGAAAAATCAGTAAATTTAAGGACAGAAGAGCAGGGAATATCCCAAGAGCAGCCACCAAAAGCTAATTCTACATTTCCACTCACTGAGGCGGGCTGCCAATTGTCACGCGCTAATCAATAAACAGAACAGAATCTAAATATAATGGCTAGATCAACCAATTTTAGTTAATTAGGAAGTTGAATGTTATTTTGTTTAGCTATAGTTAATGAGGCAACTATCAATTTCCATTAAACTTAAAATTGTATTTCTAAATAATCTAAATGGTAGGCATCAAACACTTCCTTAGGAGTTCCATATAGCAAATACCATTAAAATGCTGTTCATCAAACCCAGAATTAGCGGGCTGACCCTTTAATACAATGACAAAATTAAAAGTTTCACAGGAAACCATAAAATGCCAGAGGATTGCACAGTTTGGGGACTGTGGATTAAAGGTTAATCCCAAACTCACATTTTTAAGCAACTCAATTGCTAGAGTTCTGCTAACAGCTAATCAATGACTTCACCAAACAATCTGTGATTTCGCCTCAACTCAGTAGGTTCTCTACAAAACCACCACTGGAAGCAAAATCCAAAGGTGTGAGCCTGCCATGCAAGGAACTTGAATGGTACCTAAACCTCTCCAGAGAGGGGAAAGCCAGGAAGGATCAGGCAGTGCCAGGCACCTACCCACACTTACCGCTGCTGAAAAACTGGTGGGCTGTGACACCTGAACAGTCTTGGGAAACCAACAAACTGTTCTTTGTAACTGTAGCATGAGGGACACGTGCACGACGCTGCATTTAGACAGGAAGAATAAGCTGCAACTTCAGAACAAGCAACAAACTGGCAACTAGACTTAGCAAAAGGATCTGGTGTTTCGAGTCTCTGTCACAGGAAATCATTAAAAATATCCTTGAGGAATTGCCTGGGTTTACCAGATTTTGTATGGGACAGGAAGACGCACAACCCAATCTCTTAGTACACCTTCTAGCCACACCTTTCTATCAGTCTACACAGAACAAAAGATTAACAAGCCCTTTCCCATCACAGGTTAGCCCTTGAGATCCCACAGGCAAAGATCTGCAGAGCCTCTTATCAAGCCTGCCATTAGCTGTGATCTGCTTCTCTTCTATCTCAAGGACTTCCTTGTTCGGGCTATCAGTGCAAGAACCACTTGCACACACTTTTTTCATTTTAAAACACATAACAAACTCGAGCACCCATGTTAACCCCTGAAGGGCAGGGGTGGCGATGCCACTGAGCTGTTTCCAGGTTCTGCTCTGGCCATGCTGCAGGTACCCAAAGCTCGATGCCGGGCACACTGGTTCTGCACAGCGCAACGCATGCAAGCGCAATAGAAGTTCTGCTAATCACGGAAGAAGTTATTAATATGCATCCCATAGGATGAAACGAGACCTTACAAAAGTTGCAAGAAATCACCACGTGAAAACACAGAGATCCAGGCATTACTCAAAGACAGTTTCTAAAGGTAGTTACTACTCTTGCATTACAATTCAACATCAAAACCAGCCCTAACAAAGCTAATTCCAGGGGACAGAAAAATTCATTGAAGTCTTGCTGGTTTTCTGACATTCACTCGGGGATTTTACATCTTTCATACTTAATATCTAAAATTCTTCTCTCTTCAAGCTAGCTGTGCCTTTCCCCCTAACTACTGAAAAAGAAGCAGCACTTCCACAGCCGCCTCCTCCCACTACAGAGAGGCTGCAGCAATGTTCTCCTCTCCATCACTTCTGCCATTCTGGCCATCCCTCTACTCCCAAACCTACCATGTGGACACAGAAGTCATGTGTTTGCAAACCCTCAAGTTCCCCTTCTGTTCGATCACTTCTCAGGACCACAGCAATGCATGCAAACAGCCCTCTGCCTACTGACTCCTTTATTCTCCTTTACTTTGTAGCCACGGCTAGCAGCAAACCCATTCACACGTCAAAAATTTTGCCTTATAATTAACATCAGGAATTACCGGTCTTAAAGTATCAGACCTGCTAATAAGGTCTGATACCTTCTGCCCTGTCTCTCTGCTACACTGACAGCAGTCGCAAGAAAGACTTTTCAAATCCATCAGCTTCACTTTGCAGCTCCTAACAGCAGCAAACAGCAGAGCACAGAACACCAGGAAGAGCACACGCTAAAATATAACAGTAGGAATTAAAAAACAAAAAAACCAAAACAAAAAAACCCCAAAAAACTAAAACCAGTAGATTAAGAAGTAAGGGGATGAGGGGGAAGAACATAAGACTGGAAGACAGGCCAGCCCTATTTTCAGCAAAAGTAATTCAGGAGGCGTGACGAAAACCTTTCTGCCCCTCACACCTAGAAGCCCTCACTTGGGAATTCAACTAAATACATAGGCAGGGACTGTAGTTAGCAATGACATAGAACCAAATAAATCGAATAAATATTACTCATTACAGCTCTTGCTAAGGTAGAAACAGTGAACAAAAAGCAAACTAAGGGTTTCTGTTTGCTTGCCAACGAACTCCCTTTAGAGCAGAGGAACGCTGGGCCCAGGCCACATTTTATGACTGATACATTTCGATCTCCAATTGAATTAACTGACACAATTCAACTAGCCAAAATCAGACACATCCAGTCACAGCAGACAAGTGGATCACCTTGAAACAATGTCAGTTGTGGGTTTGTTTAAACTTCTACTCGGAAGAGCTCTACCTTGCATTTAAGACCTACAACTTTTGTCTAAGTGACAAGAAAGAGTTGGCAATTTAGATACACTTGTGGACTGTATTGTGTCAAGATACAAGCACCCCACCTGTAAGTTCTAGCAGAACAGTCAGTCACGTACAGCAAGCAAGCACCAAAGCATATGAAAAGTTAAAACTTTAAGCTGAAGTTGTGGGGCTTTTTAATTAGACCACTTGCACTGGCAAGTCTTTCTAAGCATTGCCGATTAGGCAAGTTGTGCAAAATTTTTAAAAACAGAACTTGGGTAATGAAATTATTTCCTCTAGCTAGCTTTGAAGTGGAGGAAAAAAGCTGCAAGAACAAGAACTGAATTGGCTTTTAGCTGCCTGGCAAATGCTCTAATAAGAAAGCCTGATGACCTACATTCACAAGGCTCTGTACTAAACCACTATTACAAAATGCAATATAAAGCCTGACCGTGTTTAAGTGTTTTCCATTAGCAAGCAGCAGTATCTTGTTAGAGAAATATGAAAACATGTTATTGTCTTTAGCGATGATGATCTTAATTAATCCGCTAAACACTATTCTGAAACATGTCATCCTGATCGTTCCAGACTGTTTAAGTTCCCAACATTGCATAAAGACACCAAAACCTTTATTTTTCAGTTGTGCAATGGGATGTTAACAGAAACAAGAACTTCTTACATATTCTCAAACTGTGCTGCAAAACTGAATTCACAACAATTTACATCTCTGATGCTCTTTAGACAACCAACAGCAATGCACTAGTGTTCAGAAACTCAGTCTAAATCCAAGCTAGCATCAGTTTATTGTGACTCAGTTAACAGACCACCGAAATATTTCTTCACATAAAGACAGCAGCTCTCAGCCAGCTAGTCAGATAACCTGAAGCAGATGTTTTGAGTTGTACCGGAAAAGATATTATTAAGCCAAACCCTACTGTGGTAAATATCCCCCAAAGCAAGTGTCTGAACACCAGATATAATCAATTCAGTAAGTGCTTAAAGAAATTATTAAGTTAGTCCTTCACTGTACACCCAATATAGTTGGAAAAGCCTGACACATTCAGCTTCAATCCACATTAACAGCTTCCAAACACATAACGAGCACCACAACTCAAGGAGAAATGCCCTACTTTAAAAAAAAGAACTCTTTAAATAATGCATTATAAAGCAGGCAACTAGTCATAACAAGCAGCTTATGGTCAAAACAGTTGGAAAGAGGGAAACACTGGGACAAAAAAAATCCAAGTGGAGATTCTCAAAGGCACAAAATTACCATTACAAGTCCACAGGCTCAGAAAAATCTAACTGCCCATGGTACCTTTAGGAATCCAAGTCTCCACAGCTAGGGCTGATGTCATGGTATGTTGGATGTACCTGACGCTGTTAGTCATGGCAGTAGCGTAAAACAGACTCGTGTAACCAAGATGGGGGGGGGGATCAGGAAAAAAGTAAATTTTAATTAATTTCTCTCCCAATTTACTGAAACCCATCTCATGCTAAATGCAGAAAAAATAAGTCCCCATAAAATCACTGCCTTTCAGATTGCCTGAAAAGATACTACAGTTGAGGAGGCTTAAAAGAAGGTTTTATTTATCTGAAGAGCACAGCAAGAACATGGATACAAAGCTAGTGTCAAATTAACATGCAAGTATACAAAGAGGTGCCTGATTCGCTGGGACTGAATTGTGAAGGAACTACACATTCATCTCTGAGTACACAAAACCTCTCATCACTCTGCAGCACTCATTTGATAGCTCCAAGTACAGATTTAAGCTAAGCAAGCTGCAGGCATTCTTTCTAAACCAGTAAGACAGTTGCTACAATACATAGGTTTAAAGAAGCAAAAAGATAAACAAACACCACTAAGAAAATAAAGTCTAAGTCCAAATACTCTTCTCTTTCTGAGGAAATCCACGCACCTCCCCAAAAAAGACAAGGGAGACTTCTTCACCATTGATTAAAATGACAAATTTGGTTCTGTACATCCTCTGTGCTTGCATGAACCAGATTTTCCCTATTTGCACCTTTTGTTTCAGCATCAACCCATATACTATTTAATTTGCTAAAGAGGTGATCTATTTGAGACAGTAGATCCAAAATATTAAATGAAGCAAGCTAAAAAGCAAAGAACTTTGGCCAAAAGATGTGAGGCCGCCCTGAAGTGATGGGCTTTCTTCTGAGGAGAAAGGAGAGGCATCACCATGGACAGCTCAACCACCACACTCATCCGGAGCCTCCACGTAAACAGGATGGATGAGCATATTCCAAATGGAATTCAGAAGCTCCTCATATAGCAAGGAATTTCAGCTGCAGCACTACATCCAGTTGGATTATTTCATATTAAGGTTCAGAAATAGATATGGTTCAAGCAAAATTCAAGGAATGCATACGGAGTTGCCATAGAGGAATCCTAACACGACAGGTTTCAAAGCCAGTGGTGTATAACCTGAGCAGATGAGTTACAGTTTGTTCACAAGAAGGATGCTCCTGCCAGTGTGGCTACAGCACCACAAACCTCTAAAGCACAAGCAAAAAAAAATTCATTTGCCTTAAAGAAGCAAACCTCAGTGAAAAACTTGTCTTCGTCCATCAAGCACCAGCTGCTGACAGAGATTTGATACCAAACTGGAACAACAAATGTTCTGACACAATATGGAAAATACCATTTTCTAATTTCTAGAAGGCTACAATGCTCAAGACCAACAGAGCTCAGGGTCAAATCTACCCACCTGTAAAAGTACACAGACAGCTATGAATCTCTCCTGTACCTTTTCAACCAGCAATTCAGCTGTCTGTAACACTTAGTGCCAGCTACAAAGGAAGTTGCTTGAAATCAGTTTTACCTAGTATCTTCTCCCACATAAAAGCCTCTAACTGTAATAATACTAGGTTAGCAACTCCATGTATTTTTTTTTTTTTGGCTACTTAAGAGCATATCATAGGCCCTATGTATACACAGCACTGCCAAAAAAACAAGCTAAAACAAAACAAGGCACACACAGAGCAGTTTCAACATCTAAGTTATTTATTTCAATAAAACTGCCTACACTGACTCAATTGTGCTTCAGCTGTACTGGGAACTTGCTTAAAAGCAGTTCATTAATACTGTTACATTTTATTAGTCTGAGTCATAAAATTTATTTTGAAGAGAAGGAACAAGGAGATTTCAAAGTACACCGTCGTTCTTACTCTCCTGTTTACAAAGAAGTGAGTGTCACCCAGGAGCAGTCCACAGTGCGATGGGAGGACGGTTTCCAAACCTGCAAAGCCACACCAGGCAGCCTCACGCTTTGGCTATTGATGCTCTTTGGCAAGAGCAGCCCAAGATACGTGAGGGCTCTGCCAAGCTCCAAGCGAGTTCAACACCCAAAAAGAAACCCCAACTGAGAGACATATCTAGAAAAGCTGTCGTTTTCAAGCAGCAAACACCGACCATTTCTCCAAAGTCAATCATCTTAACGCTTTAAAGCGCCGTGCCTAGCAGCTACCACATAAACTCCATCACTAAATTATTTCCCTAAAAGAAGCAAAAAAACCCTAAGAAGATAACACACTAACTGAGATGCAACAGGGTTGTTTTTTTCTATTAGGCATGATCATATAGCACTTTGCAAGTGAGGGTTTTGTCTTGTTTTGTTGGCACCCAAGGGCCGCAACATAAAAACAAGAACCACCTGAAAACTTAGTCATGCCACCACATTTCCACCTGCTAATTACCTGCAAGGTTTTGTAGTTTTTCACCCAAGCTTTCAAACTTTAAAATGAATTTTTTTACTCTAACTCACAGTCCTCTCAAGACCCAGCCAGCCAGCACTGGGGACCGACGTTTTACCCCACAACTCAGCCAGGTCCCATTTCTTCTTAGGAGCATAAAGAAGCAGCAGAGACGCCGCCGGCTGAGCCCTAACCAACCCCCGAGCCCGGGACCGGCTTTGGGCCATGGCGACCCCGGAGCTGGACTCCTCCCGGCACCCTGTCCCCGCCGGGAGGGGAACAGCACCGGCGCCGACCTCCCGGGGACGCCGCTCACCGGAGGCTGACCCGGCCGGGCCCGCCGCTAGCTCTGCCGCCCCGGGGGAGCCCTGGCGCCCCGCACGGCTCCGGGCCCGGGACCCGCCCGCAGGCTGAGGAGGGAGGTCCGGCGCCCTGGCGCCGCCGCCGCCCCCCCGCCCCTACCTGGCCGCAGCGGCTCGGTGATGCTCAGCACCAGGAGGAAGAGGAGGAGGAAGGTGCCGCTGTCCGCCTTGGGCACCATTTATCCTCCGTTCATCCTCCCCCGGCGCAGCGCCACAAACCCGCGGGGAGGGACGCGAGGAGCGGCGGGAGGAGGGGCCGCCGCCGCCGGGCCCGCGGGGGGCCCCCGTCCGCACCGAGCTCTTCCCCTCCTCCGTCCGCCGCCGCCCCCGGGCGGGAGCCAGCGGCCCTGGCTGCGGCGGCGGCTGCGGCGGCGGCGGGAGCAGCGCGGGGGTCGGGCGGCGCCACGCTGCGGGCCGCTCGCCTGGCTCCCGCGACGCACAAGATGGCGGCCGCACCTCCCCGCCGCCTTCCCCCCGCGCCGCCACGCCCCCCTCCCCACTGCGCGCCGCCCGGCCAATCGGCGGTGCGGGGGCGGGGCCGAGCGCCGGTGTCTGCACACGCCCCGCCCACCTACTGGGACCGGCGGGGCCGAGGGGGATCGGGGGCCGCCGGCAGCGGGCACGGGGGGAGGTGGCGGCGGCCGCGCCCGGGGTGTGCCGTTCACCGGCGGCCTCCGCCGCCCGGGACGGCCTCTACCGGTCCCCTCTGTCCCCCCGGGATGGCCCATCTGTCCCACTGGGGCGGCCATCGCCAGCCACCTCCGTCTCCTCAGAATGGCCTCCGCCGGTCCCCTCTGTCCCCCGGGATGGCCATTGCCAGCCACCACCATCCCCCGGGATGGCTTCTACCAGTCCCCTCTGTCTCCCCAGGGCAGCCATCGCCAGCCACTTCCGTCCCCCGAGAACGGCCTCCATTGGTCCCCTCTGTCCCCACCGGGACAGCTCGTACCAGTCCCCTCTGTCCCACGGGATGGCTGTTGCCAGCCACCACCATCCACCCGGGATCACTTCTACTGGTCCCCTCTGTCCTCACCAGGATTGCAACACTAGTGCCTCCATATCCCCAGAATGGCCTTGTGCATTCCCTCCATCCCCACTGGCATGGCCTCCACTGGTCCTTTCTGTCCCCCTGGGACAGCCTTTCCCTGTCCCCAGCCGAGGTGACCTTTCCCACCTCAGTCACCACCAGACGGACTTTCCCCATCCCCTTCATAACAGCCTCAACCAGCATCCTCTGTCCCCCAGGACAGCCTTTCCCAGTCCCCTCCACAACTGCTTCGATGGCCTTTCCCTGCCCTGTAGGGACTTCCCAGCGCCGTCACCGCAGTGCAGGATCAAAGTACCAGGGGCTCCCAGCCCCAGTGACTCTGAGGTTGACCATCATTATTAGCCTGCTTCACTAATCAGCTCCTGCCTGCCCACCACACAGTGAGACGGTCCCTGTTTTCACGTATCTGCAGGGGTGAAACCAACACGCAGCATTTGGTGCTGGGACGTCCCCGCAGCCAGGGCCCCGGTGCAGTGGCTCCCAGCACCGCAGCAGCGCTAGAGCCGGCCAGTGTTTCCATACCTCCTGGAAACACTGCATTCCCCATTCCCAGGCCCAGCCAGAGAGGAAACGCATAAAGAAAACTAATTTTGTGGCTCAGGTCATTGTTAATGGCCCCGCAAATGACAGGTGCCTTTAGGAATTTGACCCTGGGTGTTGCTGTGCGTCAGGCCGGGCAGGGTGGTGGCTGTCCCTGCCAGGAGCCCAGCCTGGGGAGGAGGCACCGGCCCTCGTGCCACAACTGTCCTGGTGCTGGAGGTCAGCCCAGGTGGCATTTGGGATCAAAAGGCAGTTTTATCTTCAATCCCTGCTTCCCACACTGAGTTGGAATTTTCTCTGACGATGGGAAGTGAAGCAGGGGTGCTCAGGCAGCACAGGGCACGGGAAAGGGCAGGGACCGAGTGTGGCGGCTGACCCATGGTGGCTGCTGGGGTCATAGGGAACTGGCACCTTTCCCTGCAAAGAACTCCAGCTTTTCAGTAGAAACCCAGGAAGCTGCCTGGGGAAGTTTTTATTTTATTTTTTTTTAATGTTTACAACAAAGTGTTTTCCACTTTCATGCTACAATTTGAAGTTTTCAAATAGAACACTGAAATTCCAATAAGGACCATTTTAACTCAGTCTTATAGACTCCCTGTTTCCCTGTTAATACCTACTACTCACTATACCCAGCAGCAAACCTCCCTCAGGGGTATTCCCAACGGATACACAGATACTTCTGCTCTCACGTTGCTTCTGCTTCCCCCCAGCCACTGCCCGGGCCGGGTGCCGGCTGCTGACCTGCAGGCAGGGGGTGGGGGCTTCTGCGGGTTTTCTCAGGCACCCACTGCCTCCAGCCCCACGGGAGCTGTTGCCCTGCTCAGGTCAGCAGCATCGGGGAGATGCTTTTTCCAAAGCTTAATGCGAAGTTTAATGTGGCAGTGGAAAGTGGTGCCCACCATGTGGCTACTCCCCGGAGCTGGGGTAGCAGTAAGCCTGGAGCCGTGAGTCCTGCGGGGCCCCAGGAGAGCTGCGTGGCAGGGGACGTGCTTGGGGACCCGCTGGACTGCGTCACAGGCAGTAAGGGGTTGCCTGAAGATTTAGGCCAAAACCCACTTTGCCAGCTCTCATATGCTGCCAAATACTGTCACGATCTGAGTATCCGTGGGGACCTGAAG
The DNA here is from genome assembly GCA_008921705.1 of Burhinus oedicnemus. Taxonomy (NCBI): domain Eukaryota; kingdom Metazoa; phylum Chordata; class Aves; order Charadriiformes; family Burhinidae; genus Burhinus; species Burhinus oedicnemus. Next base: position 105,968 of record VFFE01004966.1, read on the forward strand.
CGTGACAACATCCTCCAGCACAGAGGCACAAGCATCAAACTCCCCAGCTTTGTTCCTCCCAAGGGATGCTGTGGGGGGAGGCTGTTCTCAGCCCAGCTTCCTGCAACCCAGCCCCAATATCCCAGATTGATCCAGGACATTCCTTACCCATCCCAGGCCCACAAGACCCACGGCCTGGGCGTTAGACCATACATGACAATGTATAAATAAATGCCCTGTGATGCCTTCACCAGGAGAACAGTGCACAGGCTGCTCATCCCTGGCTTTTGTCCCAAGGAAAGGCAGAGCTCCTTTCCCCACATCACAGCACCCCACCAGCTCTGAACAGAGGTGGGTCTGGAGCACCCACGTGTGCCAGGCAAGCACGGCAACCGGCACAGCACCCTTCAGCAAACAGGCGATAAACAACCCAGCCACTCGGCAGCACAGAGGTGAAGGGTAGGAGGCACCCATTTCCCTGGGCTTTTCCCGGAGCCACCCCACACGGCTGCACCAGCCCTGAGCCCCCAGGCACTGAGGGCTGTTTTTTGGGGAGACAGGGCAGCCCGACGCCCTGGGCAGGAGGGGCAATGATGGAGCATGGTACTGAAAACACACCAAGCACCTCTGCGAACCAGGCACTCCCAGTTTCCTACTGGGAACAAGTGTTTCTCTAACCAGTGAGTGCAGATCACCTGTGCCCAAAAAGCGGCGGAGAAAAGCTGCCATGCCCAGGAGGAGCAGAGGGAAGGGGCTCACTGCGGGGGCAGCCGGACCCAGCTCTTGCCCTGGCCTGACTCCGAGCTGGGGTTTGCAGCCGGCTGCTGTGAGGCCAGCCGCAGCGTGCTGGGATCGAGGCAGCACATACAAACATGAGGAAGCAGGAATTGGTCCATCTCCCCCTCCCCTAAGTGAGCGGATCCATTTCCTTCATTTTTGCAGAGAAATAGCCCAGTCCTCCAAAACAACAAAGCACCTCCAACCACAGCTTCCCTTCTGAGCTAAGTGATCAGAGAAGCAGAAGGCAGCGCAGAGCCCCAGCCCTTACTGGAACCCACTTTTGGCTGGGTGCAAAGCTGCAGCCCTGCACGGCCACCTCTGCCAGGGGAAGTGCACAGGGAACCAGCTTGGGGCTCGGTGCCTTCGGGAAGTCCCGTTGCAGGCTCTGCTCCCTGCCGCAAGACACAGCTCACGTGGGCCGCAGGGGATCAGCAAAACGAAGCTGGAGTGCAGCCTCCCGCCCCAAGGCAGAGCCCACTGCTCCCCTGGCCACTCCGGCCTGGGTCTTTGCTCAAATTATGGTGTGGGGCAACTGTGAGAGTTTCCCTTCTCACTTGCCTCACCAAACCCTGTGTTGCTGCTTGACTGCTGCTCGGCGTTGTCTTACCTGTGCCCCACAAAGAAATGGGCAGCCGTCACCTCTGGTGTAATCAGTGTTTTGATTCTTTAAGGCATCCGAGCCTGCCTTCTCCGCCCAGGTTACAGCAACTCATCTCTCATCCTCACTGGCTCTTCACTAACAGTTCTTGCAACTTTCTCCCTAAAAATTACATCCTGTTGTTCCCCAAATCAACCATAATCCCCCCCACCCTCTTTCCCGTCTACTTATAAGAACAAGGATCCTGTGTGGTCTCTCCTCTTCTTCCCTGCACAGAGCAAGGAGCCAAGCCCCAGACCGTACATGCAGGCACCCGCAGACTCTGCACGTGAGGATGTCACAGCCCCACGACACACCACGTGGCCACAGCTTCCCTGGGGTTCCCACTATCTCTTGCAAGCAGCCACTAACCCACCGCAGCCACCCATGCCTCCCAGGAAAGCCCCGCTGCTACCGGCACTCACCACCAACCATCTCTGCAGCGTTAGGAGAGCTGCGGGTGGTGCTTTTTTGGCAGAGGAAGGAAGAGTGCTTGGGCTTGCAGATACACAGGAACAGTGAAAGGAAAATAACCTTCTGAAAAACGGGAGGAAAACAGTAATTGTAAGTCATCATCAACCAAGATGTTTTTTCACACTGGGTTTGGCACTGTAAGGCACATTATCTGCTAGTGTTACAGCAGCAAAAAAATCTGGCAACAAAGAGCCCACTGATTCCCTAATTACAGATAGCAGGGGCTGAACTGCAGCCGGAAGCAGAGACCAGACATTACAGTGGGTGTTACAGGAATAGCCCATCTGAAGAGCACTACAGCCCCTTCAAGAGACCCGGTTTTAGAGCATTTCACTGAAAATAAATTACATTCCCAGCAAACATGTGAAGGCCCTGCAGTCTGGCAGAATGGAGACTGTGATTTTAGTAGGGCTGTCTAGGTTAATTCACTTGAGGGCGAACACAAAACCAACACTGTCCCACAGGGTATTTAGCGCAATCTGCTTTTAAGCATGAATTGTACAACATGGAACTAATCATCCCAAGATATCGTATTTGCCTCTCTGTTATTCCAGCTACATCTTGACATCAGCATGACCAGTTTGAAATGCCGTGGAAGACACCCCCACCCCGTCCTGCTCCTGACCCATGTGTACACCCCATCCATGGTCCCTCAAACACCACCCAGCCTTTATGTCCATCCTATGCTCAGAAGAGAGAGCTCCCACACCCAGTGAATGGGTAGGAATCATCTAACAAGAAGATGGAAGAGATGAGGCACCAGGCTTGACATATGCACACTGATCACAGCTTGCTTCTGTACACTCAGTCCATATCCCAACTTCTCTCCATGTTCCCATGCTTGTTCTTCTCTGATCTCCACCTCCTCCCAAAATAACCTTCCTCTAATTACTTTTTCCCTGTTGGGCCCAGTCTTGCTACATCTGTAGCCAAATTTGGTGTTTCTGATACCTTGTCCTGGGTCACTTCCACTTCACCAGGATCCACATCACAGGTGGTCCCTGTGCTCCTCCTCAATCATCTGTGAAACTCAGCCATTTCCCTGGGTGCTCTCTGTAGTGGTCCAGCAGCTACTTGTTATCTGCGGCATCTGGCCATCTCTCATGTCATGTCTACTCCTTTCTCCTGGTCTGTTCAGTGACCCAAACTGCAGGCCAGGGCCTGATCATCTGGCCTGCGTACCCTAACAGAGAGATCCCACATTTCAGGGCGATAAGCAGATCGTGTGATCATTATGAAATAATTAGTTTTAAAAATCACCCAAGAACTTCATTGTTATTTAGCCAGTTCAGTCCTTAAAGAACATCTCTGAAAGCACAGAAACATTAGTAAATGGATTCCCTTTACATTCATTCATGAGTACCCAAGAATAATTTTTTTGCTTAAAGGAAAAACTTAGCCTTCAATTATTTCTGAACTAAAAAAAGCAAAAATTACTAATTTCTTGCAGTCATGATTCCTAGCAATACCATGTTGATCAGTTGATTTTTATAAGGTGCACTATAAAAACCAAGTCCCTTGAAAGCGTTTTTCACAGTCAGGGACATGAATTTTGGAAGTGGCAGTGGAAAGTGCGCAAGAGGAAGCTCTCCACCAAGACAAACACAGCATCAAACACCCCAGACCTTACAGAAGGCTGCAAGCACTGCTCAAAGAGTTGTATAAGATGTTCCATGGATGTTCCCCAGGTAGAACATCGCCTGATTATAGCAAATGTCAAGACTGCCAAGTGTTACACAGGCTGTCTTGGGAGTGGTGCAAGAAGCGTACACATCTGGCTACACCTGCTTCCTGATAAAAGGTGCTCAGTGCTCCTCCAGGCTGGATCATACCGCACAAGTGATCATCCCACACTCAAAGGTCAGCTCATACCAGAACAACCACAGCTCTGAGTGCAGGCTATGTATGGTTAAAACTGCTCTTTGGGTTTTTTTTGGCTAATTATAAAAATTAGCCAAAAGTTTCAAAGAAAAGGAAGAAAAAAGACAAACAAAAGCCCCAGTCTGGCTATCAGAAGTACCACTTCCGTTCTTCAGAATGACACTGTCATCCGTGCTGGCAGAGGAAGCAGGATTGTCCCTAGCCCCTGTATTGTGATCATCAACATCATCCAGTCTTTGGAGTCACACACATGGCAGCTGTAAAAAACAAATTTGAAAAATCTGAAATCAACGCAAAACAAAAAGCCCCAGAAGCTGATTACAGTGAAGCAATCAACATGCAAAACAGTAATCCTCTGAGCTGTTTTGAGGAAGGTGTTGGTGTGAGCCTTTCTCAATAGCAGCAGAAGCTGGAAGTCAAAACATAACTCCCCCATCGAGTAAGGGTTTAAGAAAAAGCCAGCTGCAAAGCCCACAAAAGCAGCCAATCATCAGAGCTACAAAATAGAGGGGCTGGATGAACAAGGAAATTAACTTAAGAGAAGCCAGCTCCATCCCCTAACAAGCCCATGAAAAAAAACAAAAAACAAAACACAAAACCAGGTCTTGAACACAGTCCCAGTGAAGACAAGAAAAGCAGCATCCCATCCCTTTTGAGGAAAGATGGCCAAAGAGGTGCAAAGCCACTGCACACCAGAAGCAAGCCCACGTGGGGCTTGAAAGATCATCCGAGACATACAAAAAGACAGCAGATGCAATTTCACCTGACTGACACTGGAATAAATACAAAAAGACTTAGCTACATTTTAGGAAAGAAAAACATTTAAGCTACTTCCATCCTGCTAGCGAAACTAAATACAACAATCCTTTTATGAAGAATGCAGAGCACAACCAATGTCTCTCAGCGACTTGATGTTTTGCCCTGGATGACATCATCGGGTAGCTTTATAGCAAGACTGAAAGGTCCTTCCCAGTGCCCCATGCAGGGGGGGCTGCCTGTGACATCACACAGCAGCCAGTGCCAGGGTGCCCACCAGTGCCACCATGATGCATGGGCACACCACCTGCCACCACACATGATGCACACCAGCACTCACTCATGCAGCTCCCCCCAGGTCTCCCACCATGGATGATGCTGTCGTGCTTGGAAAGAGAGGCTATAGTCTGAGCGAGACGCTAGGAGAAGGCTCTTATGGCAAAGTGAAATCTGCCTACTGTGACCGGCTGAAATGCAACGTGGCCATCAAGATAATCGACAAGAGGAAAACTCCTCAGGACTTCCTGGAAAGATTTCTCCCCAGGGAAATAGAGGCTTTGAAACGTTTGCACCACCCCTCAATCATCAAAACCTATGAGGTTTTTGAGACATCAGCTGGGAAAGTGTATATCGTGATGGAGCTGGGGGAAAAGGGAGACCTTCTGGACTACATCAGGATCACAGGAGCTATGAAAGAGGACATCGCTCGCATCAAGTTTCAACAGTTGGCTTCTGCCATCAAGCATTGCCATGACTCGGACTTTGCTCACAGGGACCTGAAATGTGAGAACATCCTTCTTGATGCAGACCTCAACATCAAGCTGTCAGACTTTGGCTTTTCCAAATCCTTGTCTCGGGATGAAAATGGAAGAACTATTCTCAGCAAAACCTTTTGTGGGTCTGCTGCATATGCAGCCCCTGAAGTGCTGCAGGGCATTCCTTGCGATCCCAGGATTTCTGACATATGGAGTCTGGGTGTCATCCTGTACACAATGGTCTATGCTTTAATGCCTTTTGATGATTCCAATGTCAGGAACATGATCTGTATTCAGAAACAACACAGGATTCCCTTCCCCAACTCAAAAGACCTGACTGTGGAGTGCAAGGACCTCATTTACCACTTGCTGCAGCCCAATGTGTCTCAGAGGTTGTGCATAGATGAAGTTTTGAAACACTCATGGTTGCAGACTCCAAAATCCACGATCCCTTCCCCTCTGCCAGCTGCAGAAGAGGGCGGGTGTTCCCAAAATCTGTGTGAATGAAAGCCTGAGCACAAGCTGCAAGCCAAATCCCATTCCGCAGAAAGGGAAGGAGAAGAGAAAGAAAAGGGAGCCTCTTAAGGATGGTGAACTAGTGGTTTTCAGCTTCTCTGGACCCTTTCAGAAACAGCCCTTGTCTTTTGCTTTCCAAAGTATACAACAGAAGACACAGTACATCTGCTGAGGTGAATGAACAGCTTAACGCTACTATTCTCAAAAGACCCATATCTGATATGGTTTGCGGTGTTGAGAAGTTACTGTCAAAACACATGGGAAAGTTTCTTTCAGCGCTGCTGACATTTAACAGCTCTTACACTCACGTTTCTCAAGTTCCTGACTACACCAGCTGCAGAATTCACACGTGCATCAACCACATTCTAGATTCAGTAAGTAACAGGGCAGGTTATTAGGAAGTGTGAACTGATGTCTGAAACTGTATGCATACTGTTTTCATAATGTACCACCTCTCTTGACAGGCCCACTGTATGTTCAAGAGCACCAGTTTAAACTCCACTTAAATTAAAGAGAAGCCCTCTCAAATTCTGGGTCATGTCTCAGTGTATACATGGTTGTATCCCCTCTTTTGCAAAGCATAAAGCCAAAGAAGTTTGACAAGCTGGAAGAAAGTCCAGATCAACATTTTAGGAAGGCTTACCACGTTTTATAAATAGACATATCTGTACAGAAACTTATTTAAATACATGGCCATCTTAAAAAGAGAAATATATCTTTAAAAAATTATAGCCGTTTTCCAGAAGTCCAGAATCTTCTCTGTCATTGCAGGAAGGATCCTTTTGCTACAGCAGCCCTGTGCATCCCACCCATGCACTTCAAAGGGAAGTTAGGAGATACTCTGCTTCCAAAAAGCACATCACAGGCTATTTTAGCTATATAGTTGAGAGCAGTGCTGGTCCCACATCTTGTAACTGCTGGCTTCCATTCTGGCAGCTGTATCTAGACACCCTTTACTACTGATGGCTCACAACATCCCGTTTGCAGACAGCTGAGCACAGGCAATTCACTATCACCTTGCTGGTGACTGGAATATTCAGAAGAAATCAGATGCCTTCCTTCTTTTAGGAAGCTGTAGTAAATTGTCTGTGATCGATGTAGTATCCTGAGATACCGGCGTCTGAGATACTGTCCTAGATTGTGGGGTGCCTGTGGGTGTATGAGGCCCATTTGCTGGGGTCTTGTAACCAGGAGTTCCTGTGTGGGCTGGGGAAGGAGTATAGCTGGCACGCAGGGCTTTGTCGGTATATTTACTCGCAGTCCTGTTTACTAGTCTTTGCAAAGCCGGTGACATTGCTGGGCTTAGTCCTTTTGGAGTGAGGCTGGAATAGAACAAACAGTTTTAAAAGATTTTACAGTAAAAATCTGCCATTTTTCAGGAAGAGTAACAATGCTTCCACAAGTGACCTCTGTGTCCATTTCCCTCACAGACCAGACCCACTGGCTGCAGAAGTCATTCTGCCTGCAGGTAAATGCAGCCTGACTCTCTAGAGAGACAAATGACAGAGAAAACCTCCTACATCCCTCCCAGATCTAAGTGGCACCGCCTGCCTTTTCCTTCGAGCCTGTTCCGTCCTTCCCATGACCGAGCCAACCAAGCCTTAATCATGTCTCCTCTTTGCAATGAGGCAAGACACCGATCCAAATGCACTGCTGGGTGGCTGTAGGGCAGAACAGTAATGCTGACAAGAGGGAATATCACAGACAGCCACCAGTTTCCAGAAACTTTGTTTGATTGTACCTCTTCCTGCTTCCAGTACTGTTATCATTCTTCCCTTTCTACATATGTTGATTTAAAGCTCATCAGAAAATACCCCAGTTCTCCTGTTAGAACAGAAGTCTCACCTGGCCAAGTTTTCTGTCACTTTTCGAAGGGCCTCCTGCTTCTTTGCTCGGTTTTTAGCTGCCACTTCGTTGGCCATCTTGAGTCCTAACCTCTCACGGCGCCCAGGCTCCAGGATCTATAAATGCATCACACAGTTTACTTGCCAAGGCATTCATATGAGTACTGCATAAATGAGTCAAAGCACCTTCACAGTTGGATTCCAGCCTACAGGGATCTAAACCAAGGAGAAGTGGGGTCAGCCCACACCTTTCTGCTGCTATATAAAAGCCAGAGAGGACACAGAGAGACCTTCAACCTGCCTTAGCAAGTAACAAAAATGGTAAAACCAGTTCAGTGAAGGAAGCAGCCATTATCTCTGGCATTTCCTCCTGCTGTCTCTTCTAGCCAAACAATGTCACCTGTGTCTTGCCTAGCCTGGCCTGTAGCCAGCCAGCTCTCAGGCAATCACAGACATTGCTAAACAGCAGGAGAACCAGTCAAGGGCTTCGGAGTCTGACAAAACAGAGGCACGTAGAGCAAATTACACCTTTCTTAAACTACAAGTCTCAGCTCACATTCAATGACACCAACAGGAGATAGGTGGCATACAGGGTCAGGTGCTATTAGCAAAGCCAGAGAGCCTTTTCTACTCTCAAGTGATACACCTGCCTCAGGCTGTGACAGCCAGAAGATCAAGACACAGGGAAATCCTACAATTCCTACTCATTCATATATTAAAATCAGAGAAATCAAGAAATCGGGTATCTCTTCAGCTTCCTCTGAAAGCCCCTCTGTCTGGGCCCATCATCAAATATTGAGTCTTACTCTCCTGCCAACAGTGTGTGCTCCACTCAGGTACCTCCACCAAGTAGCTTTCATGTGGAGCCACGTCCACGTCCACCTCCACCCTCCAAGCAGAACCTAGATTATTAGTCCCAAGGACTGGGAACACAGCCCAGAGATGTGTCACATTCCCACAATAATATTAATCTATCAGTTACTCACTTGTCTTTCCCTTCCTAGTCCTTCCCCCCCCCCCAAAAAGAATGACATGCTGACTCCTGGACATGGAATACCTTGAAGGCTGGTCCAGGTGTTCTGTCCACATACGGCGTTTCTGACCCTTCTAGACGCAAAGGGGTGCTTTCGATTTCACCCCATGTCATAAAAGGAGACTCATTCACACCTAAAAACAAATTTTAAAAGTCATGCTCATGCAAGACATTTGACAATCTGATCACCACAAAAAATCCAGAGAAGCAAATTATGAAATGCAGCAAATTCATCAACACACAAAGGAGCCCCTCCACTGCAGAGGAAATCACAGCCAATGTTGCATAGTGACATGTGGTTCCCATTAAAGGGGCATGACCTTAAACTCACAGGATTGCCTGTGGCTGTATCACCCTCTAGGTTACAACACCCAAGCACTGTCCTTTCCATGTGTTTATTTTTCCATTTGGTAAGCTTTTGCTTAGTGACACTTTTATTTTTTCCTCTCTGGTACTAGTCTTCCCCTCTGCTATTGCATGAAAACTTCAACACAGGGAACTATTTAAAAGCACGGAAACAGGCAGAGGCCTTAAGATACTTGTAATAGTCAAACGTACCCTCAATTCATCTTGAAGCTAGCCTGTACCAAACAGTGACTGCACCTTGTCTAACAGCGACAACGGCAGAATAGATTCTAAGAGCCCGATTAAGTCACTGGCTACAAAATCCTGCTGTCCAGGCTTTGGAAAAAGCATTTACAATGGAGAAAGGAGGTGTGCTCCAAATGCCACCTACAGGCTTTCCGAAGGAAAAGCCTCAGTATGCTCACCTTTTAGCATAGTAACAAAAGACAGGGAAACATAATGGCTGGTGAAGAACAGCTAAAAATTCAGATACCAATTTCAACTTAAAGAAAAAAAAGTAAGTTTATTCTAACTGAAAGTATCCTGTGGCTAATACATATGAACAAAAGAAATCTATAACACACAAGCGTATTCAGACAAAGGAAGAACCTAGAAAGCAGTAGACCTGCAGGAAAACAGTAGGTTACGCTGTGAAGGAAGTGAGATATGCCACATCCCTGTGAACCAGGCTGTACCATCAGTCAGCAAACTACTGGACACACTGACACGAATGCTCCTTGTATTGAAAAATAAGCACCTGAGCTCGTTGGAAGGTTCAAATTTGTGAGATGTTTGAATTCTTATCTTTAAGCTCTAGAGAAGCATCACCCAGGGATAAAACAAGTAGCCACAGCACCTCAGTTGCCTAGGAAGGCTCACCGCCCTCTAGATGATTCCTAAGCAATGGCACGGCAGCTTGCTCAGAGCCTCTTGGGTACAGCACGACTCCTCTTGCCAGTGTATCGGACTAGCATTTAAACACTGCATTGAGCTGGCATACGCGGTACACAAGAAAGTCACCCACTCATGAGACATACACTGACGGAAGGCTTACCTCCTTGTCTAAACCAATGACACCCCAGTGCTGAACAAACAGAGCATCAAAATAAGCACAGTAGCAGTCCTCTTACATCAGAAAAAATAAGAAAACCCTCTTACCAGGGGCAGGAGAGGGGGTAGCCACAAATCCATATCCATTCACTTTTGGAGACTCTTGGGGTATCAGTTCTTTTCCATCTGGTCCCACTTTGCCCTGTTTGTACTGAAATAAAAAAGACAATGCCATTCGTGTGGAGAAAAGTGTGAGCCAGCTGTATCTAGCACACATACAGAGTTCTCCTGGCTGACGAACAACACCAGAGGGCAGAGTCTAACAAGGTTTTCGTCGGAAGAAGTAAAATTATCCAACCTGAGCATTGAGAGCTGCAGCTTGCTGGAGCTGTGATTTGCTCACGGCTTGGCTAAAAGGGTCCTTCACAAAACGGGTGTTTCGATGGACAACTTCCCTGGGCTTCTTGAATACATCACCCTCATCAGGTACACCTTAAAAAGCAAAAAGTCTTTTCAGGAAGGGCTCGTGTAACACTAGGCAGTGTGTTCTAAAGCCCTCAATGAACATGACACTTGCCACACATTCCTACACAGCACAGAATCAATCAGCAATTGCAGCATGCATCTCTAGCAATTTAAAACAATATTTGCACAAGATATGTACTTTATAACACCTGAAATGTATAAATAAAGATCAGATTTTAATTTTTTTTTAGAAAACAGTCAACAAGACTTTCTCTACTTTGCTCGTTTGCAGAATTTTATTATCAATTGCACATTTATAGCCAAAAAGAAAACGAAAACTGAGTTTACAAAATGATGTAGTTTTCTATAGCAACCAGGGGACCAACAAGCCCAAGGAGCACTCCTTGAGCAGAAGCAAAGAATGAATAAAAATTGCAAGACAGTGCTCATAAATAAGATAGACCAAACTGGAAAGAGCTTTGGCTCCTGAAAAGACGTGCTTCTGTAATAAAGATAATATGCTTCTCAATGACAAACAGAATATGATCAAACTTCGCAATCAGAGGCAAAGGAGCAAGGTCCAAATAAAGACAAAAAACCAAAAAACTTCTTAACAACTTTATATATACGAGCTTCACAGAAGAAAAAGTGCAGTATTACCAGTAAGAGCTGCTCAGTCATCTATAGAAGTGCTGTAAGCACTGTTTGCAGTCAACCCACCTAGAACCAATGCCTTTCCTGAGAAACCTGCACACCTCACCTGTTGGATAATACATGAGGGTGTTTCGAGCTGTGTACTCCCACGTCTCCAGTCCGGCTTTCACATTCTCCAGAGCTTGCTGCTCTGCTGAAGGAAGTGCTAGGTTCTCATTTCGTCGCTGGAAAGGTGATAAAAAAAACAAACCAAAACCCACATTAAGAAAGGGGGGGGGGGGGAATCAGGTCTGAAAGAGACTCCTGCAATCTTTTAATCAGACATACACAACTTGGAGAGCTCAATCGTGAGCTCAGCTACCTGCCCTAGCACGCTTTGCATCTGGCATGGCACAAGCACTCTACAGCACATGGCATTTGAGAAATCATCCTGTTCCCAAGTGAGTTTGTAAACAACAAGTCCATATGCAGTTCTGGTATAAAATCAAGTGAGAACTAAAGAATTATCTTCTCAAAAAGATTATGTTTATGACTTTTTTATTACATCTTGTGACCAACACTTGCGATGGTTCAAACTTTTTCTGTTGCGTTGTTTTTTGGGGTTTTTTTTCCCCCCTCTTATCTACTAATCAAAATTCAAATGAAGCATTCATTGCTAAATAAGGGAAGAGTAACATATGACACATATCTAATACAAAGCCAGTCTACAAGGCTTTGGCCTGTAATCTTAAGAGAATATTTGTACCATCCTTGCTTGTCTCATGCAAACTGTATTAGCTGAGGCAAGCAGTACCAAAAGAACACACACTTCTTCAATACTTAGTCAGAGAGTTTTCAAACATTTCCATAGGCGGTACAGGTACAGAAGCATTTGACATATTCACACGATTACTTGCATGCTGTTACCAGCATACTAGTATAACTGATACCAACAAGAAACTAATAGAATGCAGTCAGCCACCAATAAGTTACTCAGTTTTAAAATTCTCACACTAATTAAACTAGACAATTACTGCCAGATGCTATAAAGACATCAACTGATGTTGTCTTTAATAGGTATCGTCCATACACATTTAAATAGCAGTACTGTCACTGAATACGTTAAATGAGGCATAGTGAAGGCATCTGGCACACAAACGGGCATGCTGTGCATGGAAATGCAAGGTCTGAACAGAGTGCTGGCTGACAGGAAGACACACAACATCAGCACAAGACTGGCTCCGGCAACTTCACCTTGACCTGAAACAATCCCTGTATTTTAGGAATGTTCTCCTGCTCCCTGCTTTTTAATTCCGGATGAAAGCATTCGAGCAAAGAAGATGCATAAGGAGCCACAGAGGGCATTTTTATTGTAACAGACTCTGAGGGTTTACGTTAGCTGGGATAAAAACAAACACTCACTCACAACAACAGCAGTAAAAATAATGTGTCAGTGCCAAACTTCATTAAAAGGCACTGCAGATCACATCCATCACTGATGCATCTGGCAACAGTGCCAGCTGCTCACTGCTGATGGAGAAGGATTGACATGGCAGCCCCAGAACAGCTCCTTAACTTCCCACAAAGCTAGCCGAGGAAGACAGCACAGCCAGCCATACTGTGTACAATACTTTACTTCGGCAGCTGAATGGATTATTACTGATAATAGGAACAGAAACTGAAATGAAAGAAACAATCTAATTCCAAATAATAAAGGGCTGATGGATGAACAACAACAGGAACTGTTCTCAGCCACTCTCCTTGGTATTGCGGCTTATGGAAGAGACTGCCAAGAACAGCAATACTTGCGCTTAGTGCAATGCTTCACAGTCTCAAAGCTTTAGGGAGCAACAGATCCCCAGCAACTACGTCAACACTGTTCTTCTGTTACAGATAAGGAAAAAACAGGATTGCAAAAGGAAGCAATGAGCTGTCACAGGACCCAGAAAACCTATGATTAGCTCAGATTTAGATGGGATCACCCTCATGCACCTACTATTCAAAATCAAGACCTTTGTATTCTTTTTCAATAATATGAGGAATTCACCAGCTTAATGCAATAGCCCCATGCTCAGAGCCAACAAATTCTCACCGGTACTTATAGCAGGATTCAAAAACAGAAGATAAGATAATATTCTATTCAATCAAACAAGAAAGAAATACAGTAAAATGGTATTTCCCTGTTGTGTCACTTTGGTGACACAGATCAGAGGTACCACTGAGCCATTTCCCTACCTGCGCATACTCCTCTTCTGCACTGTACAGCCAAGCATGCTTGACTTTCTCCTTCTCTTTGGCCACTTCCATGATCTGCTCAAATGACGCATTATCTTCACTGGTGTGTTTTGCTAAGAAGCTGTCCAGACTTGGAAGTGCATCTTTATCGTCTTTTTCTGCTTCTCCTAACAAGAGGAGGGAAGAAGCCTGAGAAAGGTTAACACCTCCCTTTCTATGACAGCACTATACATAACCCTTAATCCCTTCTGACAGTGAGCCTTCTAGGGACCCACTAATAATTAACATGAAGCTTAATGAAAAAAATATATACACGCAGAGCAGTACCATAATAAATTCTGTTTTGGAAGACATATAACAATTTTTCAGATAAAACCTTTTATGGCATTTATAGCTATTTGCGTTAAAGGGAAAATGCACAAGTGGCCAGCTGCTAGCAGATATTTGTAATATACTACATGAATAGCTCTGCCCCTACAATCTTTGTTTACTTATAGAATTAATTTCAGATGACAGAGGAAAAATTTACTGCCTTCAAAGAGATCAACTGAGTTGAGAATTTACACAGCCATAAAGAGACCCATAGTTGAGAATTCACATACATCATGTAAAACATTACATCAAATTCAACTTCAGAGTGATCGTTTTCACCTACTAAAAGGTTAAAGGAAACTGCTTAAACACCTGCTAAATACCCAAAACCCTTACAAGGAGACTGAGCTCACGAAAGTATTTTCCTGCTGCTGAAGAATTCAGCAAGAGAAACATCATCCTCCTACCTTTCTCTGCACCTTTGATGCCAGCTTTGGATTTATTCCCCAGTGGAAGGCCACCTGGATGCACTTCTGGGGTTTCGAATGTGGCTGGAGTGACATCTGTGACAGAAAAAAAAAGGCTCACATGGTTACTAGAGCATGGAACAGGACACTTGCTGTGACATCTTCCACCACAGAAAGGGTCGTATGCCACATAAGTCATAGAAAAGATATCGAGAAGAACAATTTAATTAAAAAATTGTGAAAAGACTCAAAAATATTCAATTCTGTCTCAACCACTGAACAAGATTTTGCACTCATCTAAGACACTATTTTTCTCCTGCTGAGAAAAATTCACAGGAGAGCCACAGCCCAGTATATTTGCCACCCTATCTACAGCTTTTGCCAACAGAAGCAAGAAACCAGCACAACAATCCTAACCTAAGCCAGGGCCAGCAACTGCAGGAGGGGAGGAAGGGAAACCACTTGGTGATACATGCCCCTTGCCATGAGAAAGCTAGTTACCTACACCCCACTGCAAGAGTTTGGCCAGAGACTGGGTTTTAGTATAAGAAACATCTGAACTTGAAGTGAAAGCAAACATACAACAGGGCACTGGATGCCTGCTAGGTGAACCTCTGATAATCACGAGCTTCCAACACCTTCTGTCCTCAATATATTAAAATCTTACATGTCTGTAGATGCAACAAGAACCTCTGAAAATATAATAAGGATTCAAAACACAGCTTAGAGTTTCTGATAGTATAATATTGCACATGAAAGCATGTAACATTCCCTAGGGAGCAGGAACTTGGCAAAAGATGACTATGAGAAATGGTATTCAATGGCTGTTTTTTCCAAAACCATTCCCTCAAGAAGGAATTATTGACACCATCAAAGAGAAATTCAGCATCAGCCATCAGATACTGGCTACTACCCAGTCTGCTATAATAATTCCCATGCAATGTCAATCTCGATTCTTTAAGATAAGCACTGCCTGCACAAAGTTAGATAAACCAGAGCAGTAATATTAGATATAAAACCTTTATGCCTCAGTGAGCCAGTTCTTACAGGGTGCAGGTGTGTCCCTTGATTTGGCCAAGGAGGAGCCAAACTTGATAGCAATTTGCCTCATTTTCTCCAAGTCACCGTTTTCTTCAGCCTCCAGATATTCCTTCTGCGCTCGTAACTTCTCCACATCAGGAAAGAAATCTCGTCGAATGATTTTCTCTAAGCCCTACAAACAGAGAGAGAACTGCAAGACCACACTGGGACACCTTGGAGTGCCGGCTCAGCTCAGGGCCAGCCACACACAGCCCACGGCAACGACGGGCAGCCCACGGCAACGACGGGCAGCCCACAGGCACTTCAAGCCGAGGCTGGGCCGCGCTGACAGCAGAAGGTGCGGGAGGCCAAGGGGAGGCCCCAGAGCTGCCTCGTCCCCAAGCCCAACCCGCAGCCGGGGTTCCATCGGGCAGTGGCCACGGACGGACCCGAGCCGGGCAGACCCGAGCCGGAAATCGCTCGGCCCTGGTGTCAGGAGAGCGGGGCCTCCCGGGCCCAGGCCCAAGACCAGGCCCGCCGGCCTACCTCGATGTAGGCCTCCTCATCCAGGATCTTCTTCGGGCGCCTCGAGGCCGGCGTGGTCGCCTCCTTCCCCGTCGCCACGGCAGTGCCCGCGGCGGCAGCCGGCACCAAGGCACCGTTGGAGGACGCCGGAACCACCGCCGCGGCCTCCATAGCGCTGGGGTCCCGGGCGACCGGTGAACGCCCTGACCCTCCTCAGCCTCCGTCGCGAACGCGACGCGCCGTGACGTCCCGCCGTCACGCCACGGGGAACCGGAACGGGCCGCACCCGCCGCCCCGCCCAGGAGAGGCGCACGGAGGGGTGCGCGGGGCGGCCAGCGCGCCCCCCGCCGGCTGGGAGGACCCGACCGGTCCCGCTGCGTGACCACGGCAGACCTCGGCCCGGGGGGCGTGGGCGCGGCGGCGGCCTCACGGCCTGGGCTCTGCCGGACCGCGGGGGGCTGCGGCCGGGAGACCGGCCGCCGGTCTGGGGGCAGCCTCGGGGGCCGCAGCCGAGCCCTGCCGGTGCGGGCCGGGGCCGGTGCGAGGCCTTTGGCACCCAAAGGCCGCGCGTTGGGTCTTTCCCCCCGCCTCACCCCCACGGCCACCCGCAGGGCTCTTCAGAAACACCCTCGGGGAGCGGGGACCGCCGCCTGGGTGCTCGAGGGCTGCGGAAGGCCTCCCCGGGGCCGTGGGGCAGGCGAAGGCCCTGCGGGGAGCAGGCACCGCCAGTGGGCACGACCAGGGCCCCCCACCGCTGGCGCTCCACAGCACGTACAGAGGTGGCGGTACAGTTTTATTTATCTCACTGCTTTACAGGACGTGGTTTCTCTCTGGCCCTGCCAGGAACACGGACACCGCTTGTACTGAGAGGGAACTGGCACGGGCTGGCTGCGGAGGTGAGCTGTACCCTCGCCATGCCAACCTGTCTCGCCACAACAGATGGATCGCCTCTCCCACAGGCTGTAGGGAGAAATCCGTGTCTCTTTGTTAAGGAACAAATCGCCTGTTCAGTAAGCTCAACCCCAAAAGCAACTCCAGCTGCCAGTGAGGCGCTGGAAATAGGGAATATTCGTTTGCAGGATATTTTGCAAATCTACAGGAGTAAAACAAGCACGACTACTACCTGCACAGAGCAAAGACAAGAAGGGGAGTCCCCTCTTCTCTTGAAGCACACGTATTTAACAGTGGTACAGCTCTGTCCCCTGCACGGGCTTTTGGCAGTGGTTTCTGCTTAAGCATCAGAGGGTAATGCCTGGTGAGTTATTTGCCATGTGAACTAGGTTTGGAAGAGAAACTGGGACATGAAAGTGCCATGTCTGCTTTTATCTGTCCTCCTGCTCTGGGAATCACAGAGATTCCCTTTTGTTTCATTAGTCCCTCTCAGGTTACCCCCCCTACAGAACCTGTCAGCTATGGGAAATGGATGCTCTTGGTGTTTATCTGCTGAGATGCAGCCTGCGACCACTAACAGCTCTCCTCGGAGGGCTTCTTGGTGCCTTGAAGGATCAGTGCTGAAGCAGATGCCCTCTTCTGATGCCGCCACTTGGCCCGCCGATTTTTAAACCAAACCTAGAAAGTGCAAAACAAGAACTTTTGAATTTCATGTGTTACTTGGAGGGGCGCAGGCAGTTACACTCCTGGACTGTACAGCGTAAGCTTTAGAATACTGCATTATGTTTCCCGATATAAAAGTTTGATACAAAATTTAACCATTCCCTCCCCTGCAGTCCTACTTAGATACATGTAAGTGGCACAAAGGAGCTGGGACCCCCCCTACAGCAAATTCAGAAGTCACGCAGATCACATAAATAAGGAATATACACTTGGGTGCAGGGGATGAGCAGAACTGGGCATATCTGTGTGTTTATGTAGGTGATTCTAGGAGAGAGGGAGTACATGAGTTTATGGGACCAGATACCAGAACAAATCAGCCCAGTAGAACTGTTTTATATTCTCTCGTTGCTTGCCAAACCTAAACTGTATTTTGTCGAATACACAAGAATGTTTTTTTTAAAATGAGGCCCTGGGTCTGCGGCTCCCGAAAAAGACAGCGCAATGCCCCAGTCTGTGTTCTTGGGGAGTTTGCAGCAAACAGCACCTCACTAAGTGGCAGGATCTCACCTCTACCCTCTCCTCCTTCAAGTGAATGCGGTTTGCCAGGTGCTCGCGGGTGATGACATCCGGATACTGGTTCTGGTGGAAAAGCGTCTCCAGGGCCTGCAGCTGGTCCTCGGTGAATATGGTGCGATGCCGGCGCGTCCTGCGCTGGATCTGGTGGAAAGTCTGCAGCTCGCTCGGGTTCCCCTGGGGACTCTTACAGACCCTGACTGCCGAGTGGAAGAGACGCATGGGCCAGGGGAACCGGGTGTCTGCAAGGGAGAGGTACAGCAACAGTGTTAGGGGTGGGGGGCTGAAACACCCATCTTGCTCATGGCAGTTCAGGCATAAGTTGCATCTGTGCTTGTGGAAGGAGGCAGCCAGCCAGCTGGCATGGGTGACGAGCTGCATCATCACCATGCAAGTGAGAGAAGGGCTTAGGGCATCCCTAGGGGAGAAGTGTGCAGGTGGGGAGCACTGGCTGGGTTTTCCTTGTTTACTTACCAATTCCACTATGGCCTGCTCCAGAAAATGGATGGAAACTCACAGCCCGGCTAGGAGCTAAGTTTTGGTCCTGACACAGGGGATTCCTGAGCTTTCAGGATGCTCCTGAGCTGCATTTTTAAGGGTTTGTTACAGGTTTTTTTGGTTGGTGGGGTTTTTTTATGTTTTGTTTTGTTTTGTTTTGATTTTTTGCTAGATGTAGCCAAAAACTCTTTTCCTTAAAGGACAAGTGAGGTTCCCCACAGCCAGTGTTGTAAGGAAGCACAGGCACAGCTCTGCACAAGGGCAGCATGACCATGGGGCCCCACACTCCACAGAGAACTTCCACCCCTAGAAGCATCATCCCCTCAAGTGTTTTACAATATAACAGTAATATACAGTAATAAATACCTCCTGCTGCTTTTAAAAAACTGGTAACATTGCAGGTAAAAATGCCTGCTCTTGGGAGCCACACTGAGAATGGAGCTCAGCTCGCTGGAGCTGGAATCTGAGACCACCATGGTGGCAGGCTAGATGCCATATTGTCACTCAACACCCGGGTTTTCCCCTCCACCCGGTGCTGGCACCAGCCCCTCCATGAGCCCTGCGCCATGAATCAAACTCAAACACTCACCCAGCCAGCTCGGCGAGTCCTGCAGGGAACGGGCGCTCCTGTGAGAACAGCAGCAGCAGTTGCAACCTGCACCTTCCAGCTCTTCCTCCTCCTCCTCCTCCTCCTCCTCCTGCAGGGAGCTGGCTGGGATGGTCTCCAGCTCACACACCCCCTTGGGTGCGCAGTCCAAGATGCTCCGCAGGCACAGTGGGACCAGGACCTGGGGGCTCTTCTCTGCTGGGCTAGAAAGGATGTCCTCAATGCTGAACGAACATGGCTTCTTGAGGCCTCTCCTGCTGGTGTCGGTGTCCGACGCTGGCTCCGAAGACATCCTCTGCTGGCAGCAGCAGCTGCGGGAACGGGCAGCTCAGGCTGAGCAGGGTTTGCTCTCTGTGTCCTAACTCTGGAGTGGGGTCTAGCAAGAAAAAGGACAGCTTACATAGCTTTTAAAATGGACTGGCGAAGCCATCCAGAATCCCTGCTTTATCTTGGCATTTCAAGTGATTGTCATTCTCGCAGTCGAGTTTTTATTTTAAACACACACACACTTTTTCTCCTTCTAACCTAGCTGCTTTATGACTGAAGCCACCCTAAATATATATATATATAGAGAGAGATATAATCCCTTTGGAAAAAAAAAAAACCGTAAACCCCCTTGTGAATAAAATAAATTCTAACTAATCTTGGCAGCTTTGTGAAGGGTTAGTGTGGATCTAAGATTTAGCTAATCCCACAAAAATGACTGGAGAAGGAAATCTGATTTCTCCATCTCGGGTGTAGATTTGAGGTGGTTATGATCTCCATTGTGCTGCAGCCTCCGATCCAAGGAAGGGGGAGGATAGCTGTTCCCAGCCCGGAAATGGACCAGAGGATTAACTCCCTAAAAGAAGCAAATTATCCCTTTCTCTGGCCAAATGAAAGCTTTCCCATCAAAAGAGAGCTGTCATATCATACAATATGAGAGAGGAGAGAGTTCAGCTTAATAAAAAATCATTTTTAATGATAGCATAGCCTTTGGCTGTGCCAGAACTCTCGGTGAAAGTTGATTTATTTTCTGCTGAAAGCAGAGAAATTGTATTTTCCCTCCTTCCCCTTTCCCCCACCTCCACTGCCCTAATCACAGTGATAATGCAGATGCTTTACATGTATCCAACATACTCTTTGTGAGGATTCAAAGCCTTTAATAAATTAGATTACCAGCAGCTTGTGGCAGCTCTGTGGCATAGCTTAGTGGCATGTACCCCTGCTCGGTGTCGGCAAGGGAAGGGGAGGAGTGCTGCCTGCTGCCTCCGTGTGCAGGCAGGCAGCGAGGTCCTGCAGCAGCTCAGGCAGGACCGTGGTCTCCGTGCCATAGCTAATGGGTGGTTCAGTGAGCCCAGAGCAGCCAGGATGACTGCCTGCAGCAGCCAGGCTTCCCCAAGGCTTTGTCAGTCCAATTCCCAACTTCTGTCCAGCAAGAGAAACTTGGGTGAGGCTACGGCCAAGAGCAGTGACTCAGGACTGGAGGGGATGGCTGACACCGACCTTCCCAAGGGCAAACAGCAAGGCCCGGCAGATGCGATCCATGGGAGGAGAGAGGACATCCTCCATCTTGGGTTTATAACTGAAATGAGTAGCTGGGGTTAAAATAGAGAACCTGGGGCTGAGCTCAGGTTGCTTAGGAAAGTTTAAACCCAAATTCTTTTGCCCTCAGTGTGGCTTAAGCCAAGATGAGTAGTAAGGCTTCAGGAACTCACATGGGGAATGCTCTCCCGCTTGGTATTTCTTCACAGGTGAGAGAAGATACCCGTCCCACTCATGGTACACCGAGGAGACACATAGGTGAGTGCTGTGAAACCACTGCGCATCAAAGGTCCTTGTGGCACCTTGTGACTTCATGCTGAACAGCCTAGCAACCCCTCCAGCATCGTGCAAAAATGAGAGCCAGTCTCCAGGAGTGCCCCCTCTCAGTCCCCATTCTTTTTTCCTTGGCCCTGCTTTCTGCCTGCCCTTTCTCGCGCTGCTGGTCTCCCAGTGCCAGGAAGAGATGACCCCTAGCCACTCTGCCTCTGAGCCTCAAATCTCTGTAAAATCTCACTTAAAACCAAACCACTGTTTTTCCTTCCATCCCTTTATTTGCCCCTCCTTCAGCTATTCCAAAGGCATAACGTAAATTATAACCATGCTCTATGAATCTTTACGTATTGGCTGTAGGTTTGAGAGGAAGACGCCTTTGTAGCTGCCCAGTCTGGACACGTTCGCTGCTGGCCTGCCAAGGCGTCAGCGCTCTGGAGAGGCACTGGGGGTGCGCTAAGGCCAGGGATCATCACAACTGCTCCCAGCTTTTATGTATGTACCCAAGCGCTGATGCAGGAGACGGATGTGGGGCTGGGTTCTGCTCCCCACACCGTGCCAGTCCAGAGGGAAGGTAGGGCAGGCAAGCTGGGATGTGCAGTGGGCAGGTGCAGGATCTGACCCTTTCTGCTCTTGGCTGTAATAATCATAGGCCCGAAGCGGATTAATTCTCATTCCCCATCCTTAACAAAGGGCGCCTTTCCCTGGCCTCCCCTGCCTGTCCCTGCCTTCCCACCGCACATGCACTTAGCCTATTAGGATCTCTGCTGATTGCTTTCTTTCATTCCTCCCGTACCTTTCACTTCAGAAAATGGACTGGTAATACTTCTTTTATCAAAGAATTATGGGATTTAGGACCCAGATCTTACAAAGAGACTTTTGATAGCTGCTGGTAATCAAATCCCAATCGGCAGACACTTCTCTGCACCCTGTTACCGGAGAGGAATAAAGGAAAGGGATTATTGATGTTCTGTTTACTGAGCCTCCAGGAGATAGGATCGCTGGGCTATTTCATATTAGAAAAAGAAAGGAAAATAAAACAAGAAAGAAAAAAAATGCAGACAAGAGAGGACAATATAGATATAGATAAAAAGAAAAGAAACAGGCTTTTATCATTTTCTTATTGGTTAAGGAGATTCCAAAGCCATTATAGAGGATTAGCAAAAAGGTTAATCTGCTTTAGCCATTCACTTGTCAAAAGTGAATCTATAGGGTTTGAAAATCCTTCCTATGGTGAAACCAGAAAAAGTCCCCCTCTCCCTCCCTTCTGCAGGCAGCACAAGGGGATGGGAACAGGAGCCTCAGAGACCCTAAAACAGAGGAGCACCTTCCCTCATCCTGCCCTTGCCTGGGCACTTGCACCCACGGGAGCTCTGGTTTGGCAGCACTTCCCCCTCTCCCTCACCCATGTTGGGTGGCTGCGGGGCTCGGGGAGCAGAGAAGCAGGTCCAAGGGATGTGACCGTCCTCCCATGTTGCTCTGCCTTACCTGGGGTAAATCATGGGCTGTTTCACTGGTTGATATTGGCAGCAGTCAGCGCAAACCTGGACCCATGACTGGATTTGGGCATCCAGGTTGATTTCTAAGGCGGAACAGAGATGAACACTGCTCGCAAATGTTGCCAAAAGCTCCAGGCTGGGGCTTATCTGTCCCCAAGCGCAGTGCTCACCCAGGGAGCCACACCTCGGCATCTTCCTGGTCACCCAGTGCAGTTGCTGGCCTGTCCCAGCCATACTCTTCTGGCCTGCCTGTGCCACTGATTTGCCCACATGGCTGATGCCCATCGCTCGCCCCAGTGCCACTGTGAGAAACAACCCAGAGGAAAAACAATCCTTCAAGGAGGTCAAAACCAGCCAGCAGCATTTTCTTGATAGCTGCTGGGTGAAGTTCAGTGGCATGCATTAGCCAGGAGTTATAACTACATTTAAAAAGACACAGAAATCTTGGACTCATAGAATGGTTTGGGTTGGAAGGGGCCTTTAAAGGTCATCTAGTCCAACCCCCAAATTATGCCTGTTAAAATAGTTCAACCCTGTGCCAAGTGACAAAAGGAACCCAAATTAAACAATTTGGATTTGATTATAATTAACATCAAGTGTTATAATAAATCTGTTTCTCTCTCCAAAGGCCATTCCATCCTGCAGGAAGAAGTGGAATCCCTCCGCTGGCTGCTAGTGATCATAGTGATAATAGGGATGCTGGCTAACAGGGATGGTTCCCATGGCGTAGCAAGAGGACTGTGGGGAACCAAACCTCCTCTGATGCAACGAGGCACGATGGAGTGAGACAACCGTTTCACTCTGAAGCATTTCATTTGGTATTTCAGACATTTTACCAGCCACCATCTCATGCTACCCGGCAACGAGCACCAGCTCCTCTGTGCTCGGCAGCGAGCACCAGCTCCCCGGGTTTTCAGCCCGTTTGGGGGCTCTCACTTTTCACGGACTATGGAAACAGCTTCAGATGACGTTGCTTTTTAATCCCTGACTTGTAGCCTGCCGCGGATCCAGCGTCGTGCTGAAGGCTGCGGGCGAAGGCCAGCCTTCAGCACGACCAGCGCTACCGGGGGCTTCCACCATCCCCGGAGCCTGCCCGGCTGGCCGGGGGGGCAGCGCTAGGGGGCGCCGCTGAGCCGGCAGCAGCTCGGCGGAGCTCTATGGTGGTGGCAGCACCGGCCATGGGAGCCGAGCGAGAGGCGCGGGCCTGCGCTGCCTTCTATGGGGCGCTGAGCATCGCTCAGCCGGTGCTCTCCTGCCTGCGCTGCCTGCGGCAATTCGCGGGGTAAGAGGACGGGTCCTGGGCGAGGGGATCCCGACATCACCCGAGTGTGGGTTTTTCCCGGGAATCCCCCGGCGTGGAACCCTCCCGAGCATCCCCTCGGGCGCGGATCTCGGCATCCCCTGGGCGCGGGTACCCGGCGCGTCCCCCGAGCATCCCCCGGGCGCGGGTCGGGAGGTAGAGAGGGAGGCTCGGCTCGGTCCCCGACGTGGGTACGGAGCCACCTCCCTCCCTG
>VFFE01004976.1:8043-57760 GCA_008921705.1 Burhinus oedicnemus
GCCTAGACCAA
This sequence comes from Burhinus oedicnemus, assembly GCA_008921705.1. Classification (NCBI taxonomy): domain Eukaryota; kingdom Metazoa; phylum Chordata; class Aves; order Charadriiformes; family Burhinidae; genus Burhinus; species Burhinus oedicnemus. The sequence goes on from VFFE01004976.1 coordinate 8,055, forward strand.
AAAAAAAAAAAAAAAAAGATCCCATTTACCTCTTTTCCGTATTGAAAATGAACTGAAATTAAAAAACAACAAATTAAAACCGAGGAAATTAAATTCCACGCCATACCATGCGCACTGAGCCTCTGGGACATACTGCCACAGAGCAATGTGGGAGTAATTCAATAAAATATTGGAAGTGGATCTACATAATAAGAACATCTGCAATTCCATTACCAGTGTAAAAGAAAGAGTACACTGGATATAAATTTTCATCCAGCCAGGCATAAGCAAAGCAGTAATTAATGTGACCAGAAAGTTACCTCCTACACAGGCAGGTTATTCCACATTTGTCTGCATTCAAGCTCTGGGGCTTTCATGTGCAATGTGCCAAGCAGCCGCTGCCTGAGATAAGATGGGTGCTTGAGTAGGTGGGCTGTGATTTAATCTAGTTTGACAAGCTTCACGTCTGTCTATGGAGATTGCATTTCAGTTTTCGGTGACTTGTTGTGCAGTTTCTCAAAAAGAAAAACAACACTACTCACTTTTTTTTTTTTTAAAGCAAAGATTGTGACGCAAAAAGGGCAGATGAAATTTCAGCTGAACCTATTAAATAAATACCTGCGTAGCAGTAAGCGACCCTGCAAGGTGCTGGTGGAAACACGGCTATTCTGGGAAGTTCTCAGCACCTGAAAAAATGGATTTACTGGGGACATAATCAGACTTTATCTGGAAGGGCTGCTACTGGAGAGCCTCATGGTTAACCCTAACAACAACGACTCTCAGGAGCTGCTTCCTGCATATTCATACTCCTGTGTTTTAGGCTAAAATATGAGTCTGAGAAAGTCTGACAGTGACAAGAATCGCAGTAGGTGCATCAGGAGGGGACAGGGAGGTCTGCATCTCCTTGGGTGAAGAGGTGAATGAATGCAAGCAAGACGCAGCCACAAAACTTGTGCGAGGCAGGAGCCACCGGGGCTTGGAGGCCGGGAATGTGTCCCCCCTACATTCCCACCGTCCACAAGCCACTCACTGCCAGTCCCCCTTTTTGCTTATCTGACTCAGCCTAAGCCCTGAAACATTTCAGGCAAGCGTGTCTGAGAGCTCAAACACCATGGGCTTTCCCGGAGAGCCACAGCCCCAGAAACCACTTCTGTCTTGGAGAACATCATCCAGCTTCACATTTCTACCCAACAAAAGATCCCACGGGTCCCAGAGGGCCCTGGGCACGCAACGCTGCAAGAACACCCATGATCTGTAAACCCTGCAGGAGGAAAAACAGGGCGTGAAGAGCCATCATCTCCCTCCCAGCCCAGGGAGGAAAGCCTTCACCTCCCAGTGCTGCCATCTCTACAAATCCCCTCCATTTCCAGCAAGTCTCCAAAGGCATTTGTGCTTTAACCAACAACAGAAACGCGCGGGGGAGAGAGCTGATCGTAAGCTGAGAACCAAGTTAAGCTGGAAGGACCCTACCTGCCTTGCCCGGGGCCTGCTGAACACAGGGAACAACTGCCATATCTCTTTTGAACTCCATAGGTTGAGCCAGGCTGTAGTTTCGACATTCCTTGCAACTTTCCACCAGCACACATGATATGTTCAAACTTGAGTAACTCCTCCCTCCCTCTGCACACACAGACAGGCCCAGGAGATGGCCCTGCCTCTATCATCCCAGTTCCTATAGCAACTCCTGACCGAGCAGATGGAAACAGAGCTGTTTTCTAGGCAAATCTGCCTTCTTGGATTCCTCTGCTCTTCCCTGCTGTTGGCCCCTCCTTGCTCCAGTGCTCTCCCCAGGGGCTGGCTCCGCTGGCACTTGGCCCAGACTTCGCCTGGAGGAAGGCCAAGCTTTGAATTCATTTAGTAAAACCACAACATAAAGCAGCTCTCCTGCTCAGGAAGCAGGGCCCGTGTAGTCCCAGGGGCAAGCCAGGCCCCGGCACGGCACCGCAGAGCCAGCTTCCACCTTCTTGTTTAACATGGCTGCCCATGCTCGCAGGAAAAATCCCGGCAAGGGCATCGCCACACCGTGCTGCTCACATTCATTCCTCACCCACCTGCGTCATCCATGGGGGAAAGGTAAAAAGCAAAGACAGAACTAGTAATTTATTAAGCAAGTCCAGCCAACAGGATTATTGCAACCAAAGAGCAGAGCGGAGGCACTTCTCAGACATGCGGACTTTTGCTTTTTGCTTTTCCTGGGAGAGGGAGAGCCCAGCAGTGACACCAGGGCTCAATGCATGTTCACCACAACAGCTCACTCCTATTGCTTTCCTCAGGTTGAGGTCCCACAGGAGTGAAGGTCACCAACGCAGCTGTCAGACAGCCGCATGACATCACATTTATTTCCTTTTCACTTAGAAATACAGAAACTGAGAGAAAATACAAAATTCAATAGCAGAATGTGGCACTTGGGGGGAGATAGTTACAAAGGGTGACAGTAGGAACCTCACAGGCAGGTGACATTGCTAAAGCTCCATACTGGCAGGACAAGCAAGACCGCAGCAGATGGAGCCACAGGAGGCACTGACATGGCCACAGGGGCCAGCAGGCCACGAGCACCCCGGGGAGACCACCCATACATGCAAGTAAGGAACCACCACAGGACACAGCCACAAGGCTGCAAAACCACTCTTTGGCTGCATGGCCACGCAAAGCCCTTCCACCTCCAGCACCAGCTGCCACCTTGCCCATGGCCAGGCTTGGCTGCAAAGCTACTGCTGTGGCCACTGGAGACCTCTGAGGCAGGCTGGGGTGCCTCAGAGACTCACCTGGCTCACCTGGGTGCCAAGGCCTCCGGGATATGAGAGGAACACCACCTGGGGTCACTGGTATAAAGCCCCACAAGGAACCCAACAGCAGAAGGAGACTGAAGAGCAGAAGTACCTTGCTGACTTGCCCATTGGGAAATGCAGGCACTGGCCTGCCTCCTGCAAGGAAGCTGCTCAGCAAGGGAAGTGCTGCCATGTCCCGTTCAGACACCCCAGCAGGGGTAAGCGTCCTCCTGGGGCCAGCAGTGCAGGGCTGTGACAACAGTGCTGGGGTGGGAAGTGGATGCTGGTGTTGTACAGGAGTGACACTCATGGGGACTCTACAGCAGGAGGCTGAGAAGCAGGGACAGCACCAATTCAGCCCATTCTTCAAAGACTCCTATACGTTACACCAGGCCTCAAGCAGGAAACACAGCAAAGCATCAGCAGAAGATGCAGATATTTGGGGTATTCAAAGGAAAAAAAGGAAGCAGACATGAACCACACTGTGCCCACACTAAGTCCCAACTGGAAAATACAGCTGTGAGCTGTAAGACATGGTCCTATATGCAGTCAGATGCCACTCAGCTCCCATCTTCCCTCCTGTCTCCCTACCCCATCTCAGCCACACGATCCACCGCTGTACCCAGAATAGAAAACTATTTACTTTTTTCCCCTCTTTGGGTAATTTTTCCAAGTTTGAGTGTGTTCATCAGCTCAGAAGGATGGGACAATCCCTAAGGCTCATATGTGGTTTGAGACAGAAACACATGCCCAGGAGTAGGGCAGAGGTGGAAGGACATGAGACCCCTTCCTGCTTGGGAAGCCCTACTCCAAGAGGGTGCCACCATTCAGATAACACACGCACAAGGCACTCTCCTGCCAAAGTAAGAATGCCTGCCCTGTCGACATAATGGTGCACAGGGACCAAGCTGGATACAGGACCCTGGGGTAACCTGGGACCAAAACAATTCCCTCTGGAGGACACAGGGCAGTTTGTGGCAGAAGGTACCTCTGGACATCCAGGAAGAGAAAATCCAGGGGGGCACCAATAAACGCATCAAAGTGGATGCACATCACAGAAACCACATCAAGGGTCTCGAGAAAGCTCTCTATTCCCCTGCGGCACCGGGAAGAGTAATGGCCCAACTCACAAACAGATTCGAGGAGCTCCTTTCCCTGGGGAAGGACAGTGTCATGGAAGCACAAAGCACTGCTAGAAAACTGCTGATCTTGCAGTTAGACTCACTGTTGCCTTCAGTACTTCAGCACAGAAACAGGGTCTCTGCTGGATGCCCTCCGAAATGTAACTTGATCCTGTGGTATACATTCACTAATATAAAGCAAAGCAGAAAACAGTCCTTTCTTCACTGGAATGAGCCCAAATATGCACAGTAACAGTTCCCACTCAGAGCTATTACAAACTAAAGTACTTCAGAGAGTTTTGCATCTCACATCGCAGAGGGAGCATACTTCTGCAATCGCATCATCGGTTCTCAAATCATGTATTTGAGAGACTTCCTAATGACCTCATAGCAGCACATGTGACCAGTAAGTCATCTTCTCAAAGGACTAGGAATAACATCAACAGACCCTGTTTTGGTTTTGCACAGAACAGCTTTCTGCAGCACGAGCAGGTTTCCAAACGGCGAGGGAGCACAACGAGCTCAGGCCAGGCCTGGCATTTTTATGGTTTCTCCAACAGATTGTGTTTGGCTTTGGAAAAGATCGGTCCAATTAACAGATGAAGACTCATTAGCAGATACTAAATTCCATATACAAATTTAGACACAAAAGCTTGTTTATTCTAACGCAGGACAATTTGGCTGTTTTTAAGGTGTCTATCTGGTATTGTGAATCCCAGAAGTATTTCAAAAGCATTCTAAGAAAAGATAAGAGGTGGTCTCCCAAGGGAGAAAATAACGCCTTGAAAGTGTTTCAACAGGCTTAAAAGCAGTTTGTGTTTTGTTTTGGTTTTGGTTTTTTTTTCTTCCAGTGCTTAAAAATAACCTGCTATGCTGAGCAGCAAAGCAGAAATTTGAAATTCGTGTGTGATGAACGGGTGAGCCATTCGCACCAAAATTAAGAAGTTGCCTTTTGCTGTCCCAGAGCCTCTGCATGATCAGGTGGCACTGGGAGAAATAAAAGAACAAACACTGGTGAGCATGTTGATGCTAAGGTGAAGACAACTACACAAACAGCTAACGACAGACTGACAGCCTTGAACATCTGAGCAGATCCCTCCTCTGTCCTGAGCACAAATTTCTTGCAGAAGAAAAGCTACATAATCACATTGTAGAAATGAATGTCAAGAGAGATGCACGAGACCTGGGACTTGCGGCCAGAGAGTTGCCACAGTTACCAACAGTGATATAGGAATATATATCCAAGTAAGAAAAAGGAAAACACTAATAAGAATACCACCTAAAAGCTTTTTCCAACAGTCCCCTCCTGTAGCAGTAGCACAACAGGCTGCTCCAGCGATATTGCCAGACCACCATCCTTCTGCAGCAGCTCTGCTCCATGGTCCTCATGCTCCTTGCCTTCCAGGCCCCCGCTAAGCCCAGCTATGGCAGGACCTCCATGTGTCTTTATCCAAGAAGGCCACAGCAGGGCCCGGTGATCCCAGTAAGCACCAGGACCAGGACGTCACCTGAGCAGTGTGCAGCTAAGCAAAGGAGTTGAAGAGCATGGGACAGTCCCACTAAGGAGGCCGGACCTGTACACATTCAGCTTTTTGACTCTTTCAGTGAGAGGCTGTGAAAGCCAGCTCCCGCCTTCACTTTTCCCAGAACTTTTGATGCAACACAAACCTGCTGCAGAAGTGCTTTGTTTACACCCTACAGCCCACTCCTCACCCGTAGCCTGAGAGCACGTTCACTCCCACCCTACCCCAGCTGAAACATCTGCTCAGCCTGGCCCTGCTGGTGTCATCCTTCCACCACAAAGAAATCCACTTCCAGCTGTAAACCTGGGAAAAAAAGGGAAGCAGGACAGAGCTCGGCATGGCTGGGAGGACAAGTCTGGGACATGTGCGTGACATCCTCTGAGGATACTGATCCTTACCAAGGTGCTGACTAGAGCTGTACTGCAGGATAACCGAAGGCTCAGAGATGACATGCTAGGGCATGCGGTGACGTATACAGACACCTGATGGGGGACAAGAACCTCCCCAAGCAGCATAAGAGACAATGCACAAGGGGAGCGCTCATCCTCCACCACACACCTCCCACCCCATACCAAGGAAGCCTCTCCTGCTCCGAAGAGAGATGTCAAGAGTCCTCAAGAGGGCAAACATCACAGCAGTACAGTGTCTCCTTTGCCCCTCAGTGACTTCCTAAATCACTGAAACAAGCACAACCTCTGCTCCAGCCATGGGATAGGGACGTCCTCCTGCCCTGAACAGATGAAGTTCTGCAGCTGAGCCAAGCTGCTTATTTCTGGTTGCACAGGCAGCTGCTCCGTGAAGCCCTGTCCTGCTGGGACACGGGAGCAGAGGAGGCCTCAGCACAGCTTTGCCACCATGGCTCCCTCACACAGGGACGAGAATGGCTGGGAAGGTTGCAACAGAGGAACGATGACTCCTCCCCAGCCCCCAAAATCTCACTCGGAGCTTTAATACTACCAGGAAAGATCCAAACAGCAGTGACCTCCCATTTACCCTGTCTTTTAAACAACACGGTCCCCAGCTGCTACATCATGGGCTGCCTCAAAGATGGGGATGAGAGTATAGAGAAGGAAAGCAGTCCTTATACGCCCAGGTCAGAACAAGTGGAGCGAGGTCAATTTAGGTTTAGTTGTTGTAATGACAAAGGCCCAGTGAACACGTCAACCAGACAAGGAGTAAACTCCTGGCATAGAGCAGCGATCCGCAAGGACACACTTGTAAACACTCCCTGGCCATCTTTGCTGACGCAACTGTGAGAAAGGGGCAGAGAAAAGCATTATCGGCAAACAGACATCCCTCCCTATCCCTGGACACCAGGACCAGCCCAAGCAGGATGTCTCCAGCCTCTCTGCCTTGCTCACGTCTGCACAATGAGCCAAGTACCCTCTGGTGTCCTGCAACAGCAAGCACTGCAGATGAGAATCCACTCCAAGAAAGGGCTTAACTCCCATGAGCTAGTAAGTCTCTGCTCTGGGCTTTTGGCATCTAATCCCTAGAAGTAGTTGACATATTCAACGAGCACAAGGCCTCTTTCAAAGCTGACCTTTCTTCCTGAAGCACTAGACAGCATCTAATGTTCTGAGCATTGCCCTCCACGTATTCCTCCCCTACCTCTGCAGCAGACCACCTCTTCCTGCCCTCCATCCCTGTAACGTGTCTGGAGCAAGGAAGGCAGTGTAAGGAGAGCTCTGACAAGCAGAGCAGCACTGGTCCCAGGAGTGCTGGGGACAAGCCCTGCCATCTCACATGTGGCGATACTTCTCCAAGCCTGTTCCTCTCTCCCAGAAGTCTCCCAGGTGAATCTGTGTTGGGCATGTTTCACCTCAAAACTACAAGCTGTGAGGACCTGAGAAGACCAATGTCTGAGTATTCATTCCAAATCCAGCTCAGAGAGAAGCTAATCAGCTTCCTTTACTGGAGATTTTATTCCAGAGACATGAAGAATACGAGCATAAAGCCAAGGCAAACCACGAGCGCTGGCTATAAGCTTCAGCAAGGAGGAGCGGCACATGGGGAATGGAGAGGCTCAGCACCAGCCATTTGCTTCCCCCAGCAAGGGACACCAAACCAACCAAACCACCAAATGGGCAGAGCTCAGCTTGTGGCAGTGATGCTGTTACAGCTCCTTCACCTGCGATGCATGAAGACAGACCTCTGCAAAAATGAGCAGTGCATGGAAGAACCGGTGGGAAAACAAGAGCTGTCAGCCAAAGTCAGCCTCTAGCTGACATCCCTGAAGTTCCGTACAGCTGTTGCTCCAGGAGTCTCTGGCCATACAACCCCAAACCTGACCTCTGCACTTTTGGCCCAAGCTAGTATGCAGAGAGCAGCTGACAACAGTAGTCACCACATTTCTGCGATTCCTCAGCAAGGACTTTCATCTTCAAATAGCCAGAAAACTGCAGAAGCCCACGCTCCCAGCCCTTTTTGCTGGCTCTGGTATGGAAACAAATGGCAGGAGCCTGCTCTCGGGTGCACACTTCAGATGGGCAGGATACCAAAGGGCTCCTCAGCACAGCGCGAGTGAGAACTCCTAAACCCGCCCCAGGGCACTGCTGCTCGCTCCATGCCACCAGACTCACTTGACCCAACGGTTGGTTTGCACTGCAAGAGGAACACAACATGAATCTCCAGAGCAGAAGGCAGTGCCAAGCAAGATCACGACCAGCCCGCAGGAGCTCTCATTTTTAGTGCCGGTGAAGCAGGAGATTCACCATTCCTGAATCTCCCTGTTACACAAGGGGATGCTGAGTCCAAGGATGCGGCCAGATTGGAGTCAAGCAGCAACAAGCCCTTGACTAGGGAAGCTTCCACCTCCTCAGCAGCTCCTTGCACCTCAGCCGTTTTCCTTCCAAGCATAGCCTCTTGGCCTAAGTAAGCATAAGGGTGTTGCAATCCACAGTTTTGTCTGAAGAAATCCAGCCCAGCCCAGACGCAACAGCAGGCCTCTGGTCTGCCCTGACTACATGCCATTCACAGACACCCACTGCGTCCAGAAGCTTGTGGCATTTCTGAAGGCAAGTTTACTTCTCAGATGTAGAGAGCTGTTCTGCTCCCATCAGCACTCAGGACCATGGTGGGCAACTTAGATGTGCACTCCACCAGGCACACTCATCTTACGACCTGCTTTTTTTCTGAAAAAACAAAACAAAACAAACCCCAAAAAAACGCAGCAGACTCTAGGGAAAACCCTCTCCTCCCATTGCGAGGGGCTGAGGAGCGTTGATAAAAGGCAACTGCATGCCATATGTATGTGTGGCCTCAGCCTGGCCGCACAGCTGGCCAGCACCCGATCCCACGCTCAGCCTCAGGGCGAGGGATGCTCGCAGTGCTCATCCTGCCCCTCCTGACAAGCCCAGCTCATATCTGGGCAAACACTGTGGCTCATACCAAGGCAAAAAGACCCATGTGCTCATTCCAACAACAGGACACGTCCTACAAGTGCTGCTTCACCTGTAATATCCCACACAAACATGAGAAAACCACCTAACAGGATCCCTGCCTTTTCCTGCAGAAACAGCACTAGGGTCTGCTCATATTTCCCATACTAGCATGGAAAAGACAGAAGGATTCAGATACATTACACATTACATTATTAGCCCTACTGGGACATTTCCTAACATTTCACTTAAATGTTTTTAAACCTGCAGGATGAGGTAATTCAAACCTAAATGCATAACCCACACTGTAAGGTGGTTCACTAGGTACAATTTTCAAGCAAAAGCAAACAAAAGCTGATCCGGCATGGTACACTGCTCCATCCCTGGATGCTTTCAAGACTTGGCCAGACAAAGCCATGACTGAGGCGATCCCATGCTGGAGACAGTCCCACTTCAGGCAGGAGGTCAGGCTGAAGACCTCCAGATGTCCTCTCCAACCAGTATTTCCATCATTCTGTAATAGTGAATGAGAAGAGGCAGCATAATTACTGCCAACAACTCTATGAAAGACTTGCATCGAGTTTCTCTGAAGAGATCTTTCTAGATTATATTAAAAGCTTGGCTAACAAAGATGTCGGCACTGACACAATCAGGACTAATTCTGTACTGGCAGGGATACTGGAGTACCAGTATCCGTGCCTTGATGCACTGCATGGGTCTCAAACAGGGTCGGTACACTGCGTCTGACTGTCCTTGCACGAATTAACACCTGCCATAAGAGATTTTTTTAGCATTTAACTTGAGCTACGTGTTCAAATACAAAAGCTTGCAATAATTCCAAGAATACAGGTTAAAAGCAAGACAGCCAATAGCTCTCAAGACGTTAGAAGCAACTAGAAAAATCATTTCCCACTGTAAGTCTTTACTCTAGGGAGGTCTCAGAAGCGCTGCTGCTATTTGGTGTCCTTCCAGTGCTGGCATGAGGCCAAAAAATGCCGTAGGAGAGACTGAACCACATTCTAATCGCTGGTGGGTTCAAGTCCTCGGGAAGAAGGCTGCATGTTTACATGAGGTGCTCTGCCTCCAGTGGGATGGGGAAGCAGCAGCAGGCACTGAGATGAAAGGGGGTCACTGGCCACCAGAGAAACTGCCCTCAGTGCCGTTCCTCCCAGCTGCCTGCCCACGGTGCTGCCAGGATTGACCCACAGTATTTCGCCGCGGCACTGGCCAGCAAAGCTCATTTTCTCAGGGTAAAGCCCCATCCAGGTAGTCCCAAAACATGAAATAAAAATATAAGATTGCTGCCAGCTAAGTATGTAGACAGACAGTATCAAACTGATGGAAAGAGGAAGGACGCTTTGGGAAGTTGGATTATTTGAATAATAACCATCACAATCCAGACAAATGCAAACCACATGCACTAAAAAACAAAGTCCATGAGATTAATTTACAGCATTGGGACCCTTGTCCAGGGAAACAGCGAGGGAGCTCACTGCGTGGCTAGCTCTACTAGTCTGATTTGCTCTCTACAGCAGCTGAATCATAGCGCACATGGCCAACACCTCATCCCAAACAATAACATGGCATTGGAGGCTCATGCTGCACATGTTCTCACAAGCACCCCCAGCTCAGCTCCACTATAAATGAAGAAATGAAAGATAAACATTCCTGAAAGATCACATTACCCAGTATGAAGATGTGACAGCTTGTCAAGAACAGTAGAAACAGCCCTGAGCTTAGTGAAAAGCACTTATTATAGGCTGACATTTTCATATTGGAGAATACTGGTACTCCAGCTATTTCTGCTACAGGTTTAGTGGTTTGGGGCTTTTTTTTGTTTTGTTTTGTTTTTGTTTTTTTTTTTTTCTCTCTTTCCACTTTTTGACAGACAGAAACAAACGAGCACAAGTGAAATAACACAGCATTAATACAGATGGAGAACAAAACCTGATGCTTGGCTAGTTTAGCTCTCCCAAAGGCGGCAACATGAATGACTGATACCACTAACAAAATGATACGTGCAACAAAAGCATGCCTGGATTCTCATCCTTCAAGGAAAGAGCTGCAAATGCAGTGTGCTCTGCAGGCTCTGTCTCTGTATTTACTCGTTCTTCAGCAGCTCTTCGTTATTGATGGATGGGACTTTTTTTTTTTTTACACCTTAAATGCTATTCCCAGAGAAACTGAACTGACTTCTCATTTTCACTGCATAAATTCATCTGGTTGGAAGAAAATACCCCACCCTATTCTTCTGGCCTTCAAGTTGCAGCTGGCAGACTCAGGACATACGACAGTCCTGGGGAAGAAACACAACCGTTTACTTTGTTTGTCCCTCATCTTGTCCTCTGGCCCTCCTCTCCATCCCCCACAGCACATATGAGCTGATCATCTCCCTACCATCTCCTGACAGGAGCTGACTTGTTTCAGGTTCATCAGGCACCGGAGCTCTGCACTGCAGAGCTCTGCAGACAGATTTGGGCACAGTACCCAAGCATCAAGAAAAGAAAGTCAAATCAGGTCAGGAGAGCATCATCCACGCTGGGAGCCCTTCCAAGCAAACACCCAGAGAGCTGCTGCATTAGGAGTGGACAGGCCCCAAATCCAAATTTTGGAACAACTCCACCCAGTTTAATTCCCTGCTCATGCATTCTGCAAGCATTAGTTCTGAGTGGGCTGGTGTTTTAACAGCTCCATATTTGAAGCTCCATGGACAAAACAAAGTTTAGGCAGCACTCTTCAGGGTACAGATCATCACCTCCCATTTGTATGCACTGCTCAACCCAGCCGGTGACCCCAGGATGATCATCAGCCAGTCTCCAGGTGGACAGCCAGCCCATGAACAGACCCAGCAAGATCCCATCCAGAAGCAGCATGAAGAATGGAACGGTTGAGCTGCTACAAAAAATATACAACCTCACTGCAATCAGTCAGAGCAACAAGTGTTTTACCAGTCCTTTTCAGGAAAAGAAGGATCCTGGGACTATTAGCCAGTGAGTACGGGCATGGAACGAAAGCAACTTATGTTCACAACTATGTTATCTCAGGAATAAGATAGCATCACATAGAAAATCAATATGTTAACTTGCATTGCACTACACACTCAAGTATCCCAAACGACGTTTGATGAGCCTGCATATGGGTGTTTTCCACTTTCATGTGCTTGATTTTCCACCTCTGTAAAACACCTGTGTGTAGTTATGCATTGGAAAGAGCTTCCGATAAAGTCCCACACAACAGACATGCGTAAGAGACAGGCAGCCTAGTGACAGGAAGAAAAATACCACCAAGCTTACAGGAGAGACCCATAGAATAAGATGCCCCTACAGGCAGAAGAACATTGATGTAGAGTGGTAGGAGATTTCAATGCAGGTTGCTTTATACATTCCTTCTTCAAGTTGCATAAAATATTGGCAGATTTCAGGTTTGGGATTTGATATTTCCCCCCTGGCCAGCCTGGCTCCAAGTTTTATTTTTTTAAAGAGAGATTGGGAACAAGCGGCTCCTATTTCTATAATCACTATTAGTAAAACTCTCCCCCCTTCCCCCCCAATCTATTTTTGCATAACTAATGCCTTCTTGACTTGGAAGAAATAATTTTAGGCACAAAGAGGCCCTGGCATCAGGAAGGTGTCTTTCCACCTTGCTTGTGAGAACAGGTTGTACTTTAAAGCTACTGGCAACAAAACCTTTTCGCTTGCTCCCCTACATTGGGAACACCACCCAACGTCACCTCAGAACAGCTTTGCTTAATTTTCAACATTCTTAAATGACAGCTGTGATTATTTTGGAAGAAGAGGCCTTTCTATTAAGGACACCTTAACCCATCTGCCATCAAGGGAAATGGAGAACAGCATCCCTTTTGAAAGTGGCTAGAGATTGGGATTTTTCCTCTGCAGCAGAACATTAGCATCAAGTCTTCCCTGCTCAGAATGTTCTCATGCATTAACAGCAAAAATATCATCAATTCTACATAAATTCCTTCGCTGAAGCCAGCACAAAAACGTCTGTGGAATTAAGGCAGATGAGAGCCTTCCCTCGCTTGGGCTTATCCCAACACCACACGCACTAAAGAGAGAAACAGAGCTAAGGAAAGATGAAATACTTCCTTGCTATCTCCTGTTGCTGTCCAAGCAACAGGACCCAGCACTTGAAAGCATCCCTTGGTATTCTTTATATTCAGAAAGCTTTCGTCGGAGCACAAAGCTGCCCTGAAGACAGATGCTTTCGCAGTCTCTAGTGTTTTGCGTGTGCCATGAGGACACTGGGCATGTGACTCGTGTGTTAAAACTTTCTGGCTCACCAGTCTAAGTTCAGATTCTTTCCCTACAAAACACACTGCATGATCTCATCTGCAAGCAATCAGCCTGAGAAATCAGCTTGTTAAAGGAAGCTTCTAGGAAAGGAGAGATGTCTCTGAGGAATTTGGGGGCCTATATAATTTTAACCAGTTTGTTAAACCCCAGCTGCTCTTCTCCCCATTGGGGTCACACAACCAAGAAACCATTTCTCCTCCCGCTCAACTCCAGACAGCAGGACAGTTTGCCAAGACTTAACTGGAGCATCACATTTTCATTCTCCAGAACCTGAAAGCACTCACATTTTCATGCAAACTCATTTTAAGCAGGCGCTGGAAGAGTGCAAGAACAAACTCAGAGCTGCAAGTTGAGTAGCATCCGGAAAAGCAATCCATTAAACATGCAACGGTGGTGACCTGAATGTGTAAGACAGAATATTTTCTTTCTTTCTGGCTATGTATTTCAGCCTTTCCCCACAATTATCACTGGGGCCCTACACACGCACCCAAAGAGAGGAATAACCAGTGCAGTGGGAGCTCTGAAGAGGAGTAAGGGAACAAACAATAAGCTCCCTGGAAAGCCAGTTTAACCCTGAGATTGCTTAAAGTGATGTAACAGAATTTTACCTGAATTCCTGGTGATGCTGCAGGAGCATCCAGAAGCCCTACACTCCTCCCCATGCTACATCCCCACAAGGCAACATAATTTCCTTCCTCGTGAAAACCTTGGGGAAGCACGAACACTGCAAAGAGTGTAGGAAATTAAGTGCAGCATTTGATTTCCCAGATCACACTCTCAGTTCTTTGCAGGGCCAGCTGCACCTTGTTCCTTTAGAAGGTGCACTGTGGTGAGCAGAACAGGCAGTGCAATCCTTGCACCCACAAACTCGTTCACATCTGCCTCCCCTGCGGTTTCAGATGAAGGACCACCACTCTTGCACCCCAAAGGGGCGGCAGGGAAGATCAGATCACGATCCTCCCTTTCTTCACTTTCTTCCACAGAAGCTGTCACACCATGCATTAGCTGCTCCCAACAGCATCTCCCAGGCAACCCTTTCTTAGCTGCCCCTAGTTGGTCATTCAAGTACTTTGAAAGACTCTCCTTAAAATTCTTGCATAGAAATCACTGTTCAGTGTTCAACACAGCATACAGGAGGGAGGAAAAAAAAAGAAAAAAGCGCGCTAGTCTGTCTCTAACAAAAGAGATCAGGAGGACTGAACCTTTGGCTCTTCCTAGCCATGGATTATTCCCAGTGAAGTGATTATTCACCACTTCCAGCACCTACTTTCAGTTCAACTTCCAAAGTAACTGTTATGAAAAAAACAGAAGGAATCAGAGATCAGAGTGGAAAGGCAACACACATTTATTACCATGAGAACAGAGGATCAAGTTAACCGCACTGGGTTCTCCCTCAGTTTGTCTCTTTACTAAAGCTACTACCTACACCTCAATCCGCAATTCTTGAAACCGCTATGAGAATCACCGTGCGGGACTTTGCCCTGTACAACGCAGGATGACAGAGTCATGTTGAAACTGTTTTGGTCAACAGTGGCACCTTCCAGCTCCAAATGCCACTCTGAACCTCACAGCAATTTGAAATATCACCCTAAAGAAGCTTTTTACTCTCTGTGTCTTTAAGAAAAAGAAACACATAGCTCTGACTGCAAGCATTCAGGATAAACAAGATGTTATGAGAAAAGAGTCTCCTTCAAGCTTTTTACTCCCTAGCCAAGTTCCTAATTTTACAAAAGTAAGAGCAGACCACCCCCCACCCCCCCAAACATATCTCGGCCACTAAAATCAAGGTACAGGACAACCACCCTCAAATCCCTGGGAAACCACACCTCAGAAAATTCAAAGCATAAAGGGGGGCAATATTGAAGGGCTCAGCTGTTACCTCCTATGGTGCAGCTTCTCAACCGAATCATGGAGGGGAAGAAGAAAAAGGAGACTTTCCGGCTCAAGTTCCAACTCCTTTTTAAAAATCAGTTTAAAACCACTAAAATAAACACAGTAAGAACAACTGTGCAGTAACTGGGAACCTGCAAAAACAGCTGCAGTTTAAGAGCAACTCAGGCAATGTCTGGCAAACACCAGCAGATACAAAGGGCCCAAGGGGATGGCAGGACATTTGGGGAATGAAACAGTGAATTTCACCCACAGGCTCCTAAAGAAACTGCCTAAAGTTGACCCAGCCAGGGCGTGCTGGGCCGAAGCAGCTATTCTGTCTGTGCTGTCTACCACTGGGGTGAGCATTTAATCCCTGTTAGGTCTGCCTCTCTCCCCCTGGATGCCCAGGCCTCTCCCATGCCCCTAACCACTCCATGCTGTCTCAGCCCAGCCAAGAGCATCCCAGTGCACCAGCTTGCCCTGGGGAGGGTTTCAGAGCGCAGCTGCACCATTCCCCAAGCGCATCACCTGGGTGGGCACGTTGCTCTCTGCACTGGTTTCCCATCAGCAGGGGCTCTAGACCCAGTTACACAAAAGCCTGCTGATGCGACATTGCTGGTCCCTCCAGGGCGCAGACCCCCACTGCAGCCACACTCCCCAGGAAACAGCCACCTCGAAGGGAAGGGCAGGAAACCAAGAACAAGCAGAGTATTGCAAGGCACCAGTTCTTGAGTATTTCAACGGTTTAGAGGTCACTCTAGGACATCTTCAGGAGAAGAGCAGCAACCAGCAACGACATCACATGGTGCAGAACTTCAGCAGCAAGTAGCATCTCTGAAGAAAAGCCACCCAGAGTCCTGCTGCCGTTTCACCTTCGGATGCCAGCTGAGATAACTCCCTAGCATTTGGACAATCAGGAGACTTTCTGCCACTTTCTCCTCATGACTATTTAGAAGTGGAAGATCCAAATCCCCACTCAGTGCTATCCAAAGAGCTACCTCAATCCTCAGTAGACAGCTTTGAACCTCCTCCTTCGCTGTAAAGTTGACAGTTTTCAATTACACCCAGTTCCCGTTGTTCTTGGCTCTCCCTCCCTCACCACAGACCTGTGCTTATCCACGGCCAGGCTTGTCACTGTGCACAAAAACCGAATTCAGGCAAGATGCAACAAATAACATCTACCTGGTCAGTGAATTGAATGAGAAAGACGAGAGCACCTGGGACAGGCAAGGAGCCAGCTCTGGGGAGGAAGCAGGTCACCCGGGCAATTCCCAGGGGAGGAAAAGGACAGAGAGCCTCAGGGTCTCGCATGGACCACGCCTCAAAGTTCAAGATGCTGCAATTTTCGAACTGTAGCCTACAACCATCAGAAGGTCACAGATCACTTGCTAGCAGCTAAAGAAAGCTCACGCACCCTGACATCTGCCCAGGGGACAAGCACACACCTGGGTAATAGATTTAGGTCTTCTTAAAATACAATTACTTTCCTCAATTATACACCAGAGGCCAGAACCCACAGGCTGAGCAAGCCACGAGAGGCATGGTAGGTAATTCACAAAGAGCTTCTCTTGATTTCGACAGCCCACATTACCCAGACAATCAGAGTAAATGGACGTTGGAGCCTTTCTAATATTATGGTCCGCAGAGAGACGGCAGGAAGAGCTGATGGAAGGGAGCAAGGCCTCTCTGCCCACACACACCACTACTTCTGGCTCCACAACTAGAGAATTGCTGCTACAGTTTTTTAAAAGAATTTTTTTTTTTTTTTTCAATGGAGTCAGTTGAAGAGGAAAAGAAGAGCTCGGCATTTTTAAACTGAAGCGTGTCAAAATGTTGGTTTATCTTTCAAGCTCAAAAGAGAGAAATATAAGTGAAACAAAATCTCAGTCACTCCCTTATAACATTTTTCCCTTTCTGCCTCCAACAAAGCAAAGCACCCTGAGCTCTAATTGATCACTTTTTCTTTCTTTCTTCTTCCCCTTTGGCTTACAAGATTCCACTAGAGACTCTGACACAAAATAGTCTCAGATTCTCATATTTTATCTTTTCCCCAATTTCTACCCGCCCCTCCATTAAAGAACATTTAGAAGCTAGACCAGCCAAAGAAACAGAAAGCCAGTGCATCCAGCACAAAAAGGAAGGGAAAAGCCCCAGTGAACCAGAAATTGAAATACTGAGTATCAACCAGAAAAGGCCAAAATAAAAAGTTTAAAAGCAAAGTTTTCCCACAGAGGCCTGCTTAAGAATTGAAAGCTCGCTCTTTCATAAAGGGAAAAAAAAACCCAAGCAAATGAAACCATCAGCCAACATGAGTGTCTAACTCTCAAGCTTGCGAGGAAAAACCGGATCTCAGGACCTGAGCCTAACTAACACCACCATTCCACACCGCAGCAGCGCACTTTACTCCCTCCTGCCCACTGACTCCTACCTCGCGCAGTCCCAGCAGCTGCTGCTATGGCCACAAAGGACCTGCCCGAAAGCTGATCCAGCTGCAGGAAAGAAAAAGAACAACAAAAAGGCCTGGTGCGTTCCCAGCTGGCCGCGGTCCCTGCTCTGGGTTGATGCCTGGGTACCAGCAGCCCAGAGCAGCCGGGCAGGGATAACCCGCGCGGTGCGGAGAGGCAAAACCCAGCATCGCCTTCTACCTGCGGAGAAACCCCAGGCTCAAGGGGAGCGGTGCGGCAGCCTGCTCCTGCCCGTGGCAGGGAAAAGGCCTAACAAAGCAAGTAAATCCCGTAAGGACTGCTGGCAGCATTAATTAAAAAGGTCACCCGCTGCATGTTACCGCCTTAAAACTTTCAGCTGGACAGGGTGCTGGGCCACCTTGGCTAGACCATGCTTTTGCCAAGAAAGGTTGGACCAAATGATTCTTGAGGTCCCTTCCAACCTGGCATTCCATGATTGACTCGATGACTGTAACGCCGAACTGTCCAGAGCAGCGTTTCAACAAGTTTATGGGCTCTTGCACACGCCAAGTGAGTTAAAAAAAGGGCTGCAACCCGCAGCGGTAATTGCAGCCAAGCACAGAGCGGGGTGCCCCGGTGTGGGGGACACTCGCCAACCCTGCCCCTCCCTCGCCGAGCGGCCCCTGCCCACCCCGGGCCGCAGGAGCCGGGAGGGCGGCCCGGCCCCGGGGGGCGAGCGGCGCCTGGGCCCCAGGGACCCCGCCGAGCCCTCCTCGCTCGGTCCCCGACACCCACGGGAGGCCGAAAGCCCCACGGGGGTTACGGAAAGGCGGCCCCGAGCTCCTCCCGCACCTGCGCCCGCCCGCGGCGGCCGAGCGCCGGGCACAACCGCGGCGGCCCCGCCGCCCCCAACCCCGCCGCGCCGCCGGCCGGGCCCGCGGGCATCCGGCGGGGCGGGGCCGCCGCCCCGGGCAGCGCCTCCCCCGGTGGCGGTGGCGGGCGAGCGGCCGGGCGGGGTAGGGCCGACCAAGCCGTCGCGCTTACCTGAGGGACCGGGCGACAGCGGCGGCGGGCGCGGGCGGGCGCGCTGCATCACGGCCCCCTTCCGGCCGCCGGGCGGGCGAGGGCGGGGGCGGCCGCGGCCTCGCCGCTCTTAAAGCGACAGCTCTCCGGGGCGGCGGGGGGACGGGGGTGGCGGGGCGCGGTGCTACCGGCCGCGCTGCGGGGATGCCGTCCGTCGCTGCGGGGCCCGCCGGGCGGTGTCGCTATGGCAACTCGGCGGGGAGGGCGGGAGGCGCGGCTCGCCCGCCGCCGTGTCCCCCACGTGCCTCAGTGCCCCGCAGCGTCTCTCGTGTGCCTCAGGGCGCTGCCATGTCCCCGAGTTCCCCGTGTGCCTCGGGGCTGTGCCCCCATGCGCCTCAGGGCCCCGCCATGGCCTGTGTGCTCAGGGCTGAGTCATGTTCCTGCGTCCCACAGGTACCTCAGGGCCTCACCACGTCCCCGTGTGCCTCAGGGCTGAGCCGTGTCCTCCCTGTGGCACAGGGCCCCACCGTGTTCCCAGGTGCCCCCACCATGTTCCCAGGTGCTCCCACATGCCTCAGGGCTGTGCTGTGTCCCCATGTTCCCTGGTGTACCTCATGGCCCTGCCATGTTCCCAGGTTGCCTCATACACCTCATGGCCCCACCATGTCCCTCCATGCTCAGGGCTGAGCTGTGTTCTTGTGTGCCTCACCGCCCTGCCATGTCCTCCATGTGCCACAGGGCCCCACCATGTTCCCAGGTGACCCCACATGCCTCAGGGCTGTGCTGTGTCCCCATGTCCCCTGGTGTACCTTGTGACCCTGCCACGTTCCCAGGTTACCTCATGCACCTCAGGGCCCTGCCATGTCCCCCTGGTCCCCCTGTACCTCAGGGTGCCGCCATGTTCCAGGGCCGCCACTGCTCACCCCGTGGTCCTCAGTCACTGCCACCTACCCCAGGTCCCCGCCATGTCCCCTACGGTCATGGTGCCTGTGGGTCCCTCCCCATCAACCCCAGCACCCTCCCAGAGCCAGTGCCCATGCTGTGTGGCCACGATGGCACTCAGCGTTGTTGGGCTACTGGCCAGCATGTGATGGAGTTGGCGAAGTCCCCCTCATCTTCAAGGATTTCTGTAAAATATAATTCACAGGGTTCTTATGTCCTAAGGATCACTAACTTCAGAATGCCATTAATGATAACTGTTGTTAAAGATTTCATCTCTTAATACATCAGAGCTGCCATCAAAGCTGTCCAAAGCAATAGGACAAGAGGTAATGGTTTTAAACTAAAAAAGGGGAGATTTAGACCAGGTAGAAGGAAGAAATTTTTTGCAACGAGGATGGTGAAACACTGGCCCAGGTTGCCCAGAGAGGTAGTAGATGTGCCATCCCTGGAAACATTCAAGGTTGGGTTGGATGAGGCTGTGAGCAACCGGATCTGGTTGAAGATGTCCCTGCTCATTTGAGAGAGGTTGGACTAGATGGCCTTCAAAGGTCCCTTCCAAACCAAACGATTCTATGATTCTATGGTGGTGGCCTCTGAGGATGCACAGAGGCTCAGTTACAATGGCCTCTCCCACACATGCCTCTTTTTAACAAACTTTACATCATTTCAGCTACTTTTTAGGATGATGTCAATGAAGATGGGCCCTTCCCTGGGGCTGTCCAGACACATGGCCATGAACAAGCCGAAGAAAGTGAAGGCAAGTGGGAAACTCTCCTGAGCAGGAGGGAGAAAAGGAAGGAAAACACTGGTTAACAGGGAAAAGTGTGGTCAGAGGAGATTTTCAATACAGCCAAAACATTACACTAGCAACCAGCTGGCCAGAGCTACACAGTCTCCGGGTGTAAAGTAGATGGACATTTTGAAGATATTGTTTAAGAGCAAGTAACGGTGAAGAAGAACATTGCTTTGCTCCAGGAAGCAGAAATGCTGGGTCTTAGGGTAATCCCATGGTCCTTACAATCAAAGTTTCTGTCTCCTGTAAAGAATTTTCACTCATATTTTACAGTGTGACTGAACACAAATCGGTTTTCAATTTCATGTCTTTGAGCTCTGTTGAGTGGCTCTTTAATGCTGGGAGGCAAGGAGAGGCACAGACCCTGGTATGTCTTCACTAGATTGCTCATTGATTTATTGATTTCTTATCATTTCCCCTGATTTTTGTCTTCTTTCTAAGTCTTATTTACAGTAATCTTTTCAGGCTCCCCTTTTTCAGACATCGAGTTGTGCAATGGAGTAGTGCAGCACGTAATATCTAGGTGAGGCAGTGCAATGAAAAACCATTTTAATATTTTCTCCATTACGTTCCTGAGACACCATCAGTCCAACAGAAGGGCTTAGAGTGAGCCAGCGGGTGAATAATGTGCCTAATGAAAGCAGCTGTGTTTATAATTCCCATGGCACACCTCCGCAGGCAGCAGCGTCAGTGCCCCTTGTGTCACAGTGAGTAGAAGCCGTGTCGGCTCTTACATTTAGTGGAGAGTCAAAAAGCTGCTGCGGAGCTTTCTCTGCTAGTGACGTTATGAACAGCCTTCTTACAGCTCCCTCAGAAAAAATACTGAGCAGCTCTATGTCTGCTCTGGATGAGCATGGGGATGGGGGATTAGAAGGGTGTTCACGTTGTAGGATGGGGAAATATGGCAAGAGGTTTGCCTTTGGGAGCATCTTTGGAGTGCTGCATCTCACAGTGTGCCTGGCCCCAGCAGAGACCTATAGTACTAAATTAAGCAGCTCCCTGGGACACTGCTGGGTACAGGAATGTGATCCCGTGTAATGACAAACTCCAGAATGGTCCCTGGCCTGGGTTCGGGGTAGTGCATCTGTCATGCTTCCCAGGAAGCATTCCCAGGCAGGGAACATGGTGGGAATGTCCCAGGGGCTGCTCCCAGTACACGTCTGGATGCTGTTTGCCAAGAGATTTTACTGGCAGGGGTGTGTCCTGGAGCAAAGGACTCTGTGCCCAGCAGCGGGGCTGGGGGGCTGCAGGGCAGCAGGAAGGGTGGGCTGAGATGGCCCAAGGAGGCTTGGATACGGAAAGAGGTTGGCAGGAGGGGTGGTATGAGGAAAGAAGGGGCTGGGGCTGTAGCATGGATCTGGAAGGCTCTGGAGTGGGCAGGGCAGGGAACTGGGAGCTCTGGGAGAGGAAGGAATGAGACACAGGGTCTGGCCCAGGGACTTCAGGTGAGGGTGGAGGCCTCTTGGGCAATAGAGCTGGGGTGCAAGGGCCTCCCCCTGCAGAAAAGGCAGCTACCAGCAGGAGCCACAAGCCCTGCACGGGGCTGGAAATGCAAGTGCAGGACTGGGTCTTGGCATGTCCCAGCTACAGAGCCTGTCTGGGTACGCTGCTCTGCTGACTGCAGACATATTATCCCTCCGGGGCACCACAGGGCTCCCAAAGCCATCCTGCCAGGCTGCCTCATCCCCTGTGAGCTCAGCTGGAGCTGGTGCACGTATCTGTAAACTGCCCTGGTGGTGCACAGGCCTGGGACAAGCTACAACAGGGCTGGGTAAGGGTTGGCAGTGGGACAGCACTCACAGCACCGTGCTGTGGAGCAGTGATGTGCACTCCTAGCAGTGTCCTTCACTCCTGCCCTTGGCCAGAGCTGGTCCTGTCCATGTTACATCCTGCCAAAAGCAACTGTTGCAGCAAACAGGAACCTAACAGATAGGAGTAGGGTGAAATGCCAGACCATGCAAGAGTGATTGCAATGGTCCTTTTTGTATTTAGGTCATTCAAGCCATCAGGCCTGAAATGAATTTTCAGAGGTTGCATTGGTTTAGGCTGTCAATGTCTGGCTTGGATGTTGGTTGATGGTGGCCTCTGTTACATCTGCATTACCATATACCTCAACTCGCTGTCCCATGCTGTACGGAACAATAAAACTTCTCACCTGTAAGACTCCATGATGGGTTTTTTTTATATTTAAGGCATGTCTGTAGATATTTGGCTGGGTTGTGCCCCAGCACACTAGTTTGTTTTGATAGATTCTGTTTTCCCACCACATCAGCTCTCTGCAAGGTACTGACAGCATCCTCAGCAATTTCTTGTATATGCACCATTGTGGTTTCATATTTGGGTATCTGAAACACTGCAGGCCACTGCCATCTGGGCCCTGCTCAGCTTCTGTCTCTGCTGCCCTCTTGTGATGCCTTTGGGATATGCTGGGCTTTGGGTCCTTGATTGCCAAGTTTACAATCGACTCTCAAAGAGTTCAACACCACCACCACCATTGTTGAAAGGTCTTTTTATTTTCAACCATCTTTACAGTTCCAGAATTTGACAAAACTCCACGTTCAGTTATTCCCTGTGATTGCATGTCTTCCCCTGCCTGCATAAGGCATGTAGAGCCCTTCTGAAGGGCCCATCCTGGACCACCACTCCCAGAAGTCACAGAATCACGGAATCACGGAATTTTCAGAGTTGGAAGGGACCTCTAGAGATCATCTAGTCCAACTCTCCTGCTGACGCAGGAATGCCTACAGCACATTACTCAGAACTGCATCCAGGCGGGTCTTGAAAATCTCCAGGGAAGGGGACTCCACAACCCCCCTGGGCAGCCTGTTCCGGTGCTCTGTCACCCTCACCATAAAGAAGTTTTTTCTTAGGTTTGAATGGAACTTCCTTTGTTCCAATTTGTGCTTGTTGCCCCTCGTCCTGTCACTGTGAACCACTGAAACGAGTCTGGCTCCATCCTCCTTCAACCCAGCCTTTAGATACTTACAAGCAAGAATAAGGTCTCCCCTCAGCCTTCTCTTCTCCAGGCTAAAGAGTCCCAGCTCTCTCAGCCTTTCCTCATAAGGGAGGTGTTCCAATCCCCCAGTCATCTTTGTTGCCCTTCACTGGACTCTCTCCAGTAGTTTCCTGTCCTGCTTGAGCTGGGGAGCCCAGAACTGGACACAGTATTCCAGTTGTGGCCTCACCAGTGCCAAGTAGAGGGGGAGAATGACCTCCCTCGACCTACTGGCCACACTCTTCCCTATGCAGCCCAGGATTCCATTGGCGTTCCTGGTGACAAGGGCACATTGCTGGCTCATGGATAATTTCCTATCTACCAGGACCCCCAGATCCTTCTCCTCAGAACTGCTTTCCAGCAGGTCCACCCCTAACCTGTATTGGTGCCTAGCATTCTTCCTCCCCAGGTGCAGGACCCTACACTTGCTCTTGTTGAACCTCATTAGGTTCTTCTCTGCCCAGCACTCCAGCCTGTCCAGGTCACGCTGGGTGGCAGCGTGGCCCTCCGGAGTGTCAGCCACCCCTCCCAGTTTGGTATCATCAGCGAACTTGCTGAGGATACACTCTGTCCCCTCATCCAGGTCATTGATTAATATATTGAACAAGATTGGACCGAGTATTGACCCCTGGGGGACACCACTGGTTACAGGCCTCCAACTTGACACTGCTCCATTAATCACAACCCTCTGAGTTCTGTCACACAGCCAGCTCTCAATCCACCTCGCTGTCTCCTCGTCTAGCCCACACCTAGCCCACACTTCCTCAGCTTCCTAATGAGGATGTTATGGGAGACAGTGTCAAAAGCCTTGCTGAAATCAAGGTAGGTGACATCTACTGCTCTTCCCTCATCCATCCAACCAGTTATAACATCATAGAAGGCTATCAGATTGGTCAAGCATGATTTACCCTTGGTAAATCCGTGTTGACCACTTCCAATAACTTCCTGTTCTTCAATGTGTTTGGAGATGACATCCAGAACAAGTCGCTCCATAACCTTCCCAGGGACAGAGGCGAGACTAACCGGTATGTACTTCCCTGGCTCCTCCTTCTTGCCCTTCTTGAAGATTGGAGCAATGTCGGCCTTCTTCCAGTCCTCAGGCACCTCTGTTGTTCCCCATGACCTTCCAAAGATGATGGAGAGTGGTCTAGCAATAATATCTGCCAGCTCTCTCAGCACTCCCGGGTGCATCCGATCAGGGCCCATGAACTTATGGATGTCCAGCTTGGCCAACTGATCTCCAATCCAGTCCTCCTCAACAGAGGGAAAATCTTCCTCTCTCCAGACCTTCCCCCTTGCCTCCAGGATCTGGGATTCATGAGGGACAGCTTTAGCAATGAAGCCCGAAGAAAAGAAGGCATTCAGTAACTCCGCCTTCTCTATGTCTTCCACCACTAGGGTGCCCATCTCATTCATCAGTGGGCCTACATTTTCCCTAGTCTTCCTTTTTCTATTGATATACTGAAAGAACCTCTTCTTATTATCTTTAACCGCAGTGGCTGAGCTGAGTTCTGCTTGGGCTTTGGCCCTTCTAATTTTCCCCCTGCATAGCTTCACTACATCTTGGTATTCCTCGTAAGTTGCCAACCCCCTTTTCCAAAGAACGTAAACTTTCCTTTTGTTCCTGAGGTCCAGCCAAAGCTCTCTATTTAGCCAGGCTGGTCTTCTTCCCCATCAGCTCATTTTTCAGGACATGGGGATGGCCTTCTCCTGTGCTTTTAAGAGTTCCTGCTTAAAGTATGACCAGCCTTCCTGGGCACCTTTGCCCATCAGGACTGTCTTCCAAGGCACACTCTCAACCATGCTCCTAAACAGGCTAAAGTCTGCCCTTCGGAAGTCCAAGGTGGCAGTTCTGCTGGCTCCCCGCCTTGCTTCTCCAAGAATTGAAAACTCTACCATTTCGTCATCACTCTGCCCAAGACGACCTCCAACCTTTACATCCCCCACAAGGCGTTCTCTGTTAACAAACAGTAGGTCCAGTAGGGTGCTTTCCCTAGTTGGCTCCCTCACTAGCTGTGTTAGGAAGTTGTCTTTCATGCACTCCAGGAAGCTCCGGGACTGTTCCCTCTCTGCTGTGTTATATTTCCAGAAGACATCTGGGAAGTTGAAGTCCCCCACGAGAACAAGGGTGAGCGATCACGAGACCTCTGCCAGCTGCTTATAGAATATTTCATCAGTTTCTACATCCTGATTGGGGGGTCTATAACAAACTCCCACCATGATATCTGCCTTATTGGCCTTCCCCTTGATTCTTATCCATAAACACTCAACACTGTCATTCACATTGTTAAGTTCTAGGCATTCCAAACTGCCCCTAACATAGAGGGCACCCCACCACCTCTCCTTCCTTGCCTATCCCTTCTGAAAGGTTGGTAGGCATCAATCACAGCACAGTCATGTCCCAGCTGCTGCTTATTCCAGACAGTTCCCTGGCTGCACGCAGACAGATTGCTCTTTTTCTTTCCAGTAGAAATTAAGTAGCTAAATTCTGTTAGTGATTCAGCTTTTTCAGCTACAGTTTTTTTGAGATAAGCAGGTCTCTGTAATTGCCGTGGGCTGCAGCTCCCTGCTCTTCTCTGTTGTGGCCTGTAGTGCTGAACTCGGCTTTCCCACACCTCTTCTGCAATCACTGCATGTGTGATCCAGCTTCCTTCCATCCCTGGGTCATGTGCGGCTGCTCTAGATCATTATGAAACATTTGAGTTCTGCTCTTCCAGGGCCTGAGCAACTAATTGCTGTTGCCATGAAAAGACCTGTTTCTCGGACACCTTGCTCAGTGAACAGCTGTGAGGCACACCAGCTGTCTGTCATCATGTGGCATGGAAAAGGTCTGAATTAAGTCCCAGGCAAGTGTAAGAGGTTGGCCAAGGAGGTGGTGAGATCTCCATGACTGAAGATTCTAAAATTTGGGCTGGACACAGCCCTGAGCACCCCGGCAGAAGTTTGAAGTTGTTCTGCAGAGTGGACTGGAGACCTGAAGGGCAAAGCTGGGGGCTGCAAAGGCCTTTTGGGACTGACCCTCACAGGGGGAGTCCTGATACATGAGATACATGAGGCGAGAGCATGGGCCATGGCTTGGAGAAGGTTTTCCAGGTGGTCTTTCCCCAGGCCTGGGCTCTCAGGCACACTCTTTGCAGAGTGCTGAGCTGGGGAAAGCCCTGACAGACTTACTCAGACTTTCCTCAGGATGCCTAAATTAGGGCAGCTGAATCCTAGCCTCAGGGACTAGGTGATAAAACAGCCCAGGGTGATTCAAGAAGCTGAAAATACCATCCACTGATAATCCTGGGCTCTGCGTTTCCAGCAAGGAGCCACGAGTGTCTCTCTTTGCAATAAGCCCAATGGCTAGACAAGGAGCAAAAGCAGGTCCTGAGTCACATTTCTTTACTCCGAACTCAGGCAGCCTTCTCGTGCCTGGGAGGCAGCAGCCCCGCTCTGAGCTGCACCTTGCTATGTAGCCCCCAGACACCACCATATTCACTCTGTTCAAAAAAACCTACAAACATACTGCCTTGGGCCAGTGGCCAATCCCATATTTCATGCACAGAACCACAAAGCACTGCTAAACTCCCAGTAACCCCCTGATAAACATAGAAATGGTAGAAGTCTTGGTTAGAAGGGATCACTGGTGATCTCTAGTTCAGCCTCCCCCTTGACCAACCCTCTTTCCCAGAGCATCCCATGGTTTCCTTTAGGAGCCTCCCAGCTTTTTCCCAAGAAGATATCTTAGCCCGGTACTGTGCCTTATTTTGCGTCGCTTCCCGTGCCTGAGCCAGGTCCATGAACCCTCTCCCCATGCTGGGCACCAGCATGTCGGTGTCCGGGTCCTGCTGTGGCTCTGACCCCACTGTTCTTGCTGGTTGGACAGTTTTATTTCCCCAGGATGGTCAGCACTTTTCAGCATGCAGCAGAGTGGGAAATATTAATTTTAAAATCTCAGATGAAACACGTTGTGAAAGTCTGATCTTAGGAGTTTTATTCTTAGAGTGTTACAGAGGGAGAAAAGCGGATAGGATCTTTGCACTCTCATCGCTTCAAGAGCCGAGCTACTTCGTTCTAATTCGTGAGAACTGACACTAAATTACAACATGCAAACACAGGCACTGAAAAAAAGTTATGCAAGAGTGACAGTTAGGTTAGCACAGTACAAACCCGACCCAGGAGTGTCAGTCTAATTCCTGCAGCCTTTTTTAACAGCTCTTGGAAACCCCGATCTCTAATTGCAGTCACAAATGAATCAGCAGTAAAAACTGCACAGCTCTTGCTGCAGCCCTGGGCTTTCTTCGGTGCTTCTTCTGGCCACTGCTGGCCCCATGTCACCATCCAGAGTCCTGGTGTCCCCTTGGAGGGGTGCAGGAGTTCACAGGCCACCTCTGCTGCTGACGGTGCTCCAGCAGCTGATGTCCAAGAGCAGGAGCAGGAGGACAGCTTCTCACACACAGTTTAGTGCTCTGCATGGGAGAAGCTGGTGAAGCATTGCCTGCAGAAGGCACGCGGTTGTCTCCTTGCTTGTTGTGGCACATCTACTGTGGTTTGCCTGAGAGGTTGGTGCCCATAAGCTGATGAGAAAATGATTGCCAGGGCCTCTGAAATAGGTCTGTCTTCTCTGGAGCTGTTCCCTGCAGCCCCGAGCTGTGCAGCCGTCAGCGATACTGGTGCACAGAGTGGCTGCCCTCTAAGGCTTTTTCCCCCAGCCAGTGTCTCTTGCTCAGGATCCTCAGTTAAGATCTGCATGAGGATGATGCCAACAAAGAAGAGCAGCCACCGCTTGGCTAGGTCTTTCTCCTGACGTGGCAAGTATTTTCTCACCTGGGCTGGGTACAGCACCTTCCTGGCTTTCCTGCTTCGTTTTGTTGGAAGGCCTGGAGGTCTCCCGACAGCTCGGACAGCAAACATCTGCCTGGGCAGGCTTTCTGAATTGTTTTTCAGCAGATCTGTGCTGGAGAAAATATTTTCTCCGCTGTAAGACAGCATGTCCTTAGCAGCCTGCCGAGTTAGCTCTGAAAGCTGGGAGAACTCTATGGAAATGTCTCTTTGCTCAAAGATGGTTTTAATTCAAAAAGCAGACTGATGAAATAATATTAAGAAATATTAGTAATAACAACAGCACTTTTATTCATTCCCGTTAAAGCAAAAAATGCTGAACCCCAGAGCTGAACTCTTGGAGTGATTTATGCATCTTTCTGGGAAGCTCTTCTTTGATTTCTCTCCCTACTCCTACCTGTGCTATAAATACCTGCTTTGATGAGTGAAGTTGTGATGGGAGGAGCTCGGCTGACTCACAAACCGCTCTGGAATGTCTCTACCCCCAATACCACGTATCTGCCCAGGGGCACTCGCTGCTAACAGGAGTGTAAGAGCACGCTCAAAATTTTCTCCTTCCCCAGTTCTGTTCTCCTTTATTACAGCTGTCTATCACAAAACTTTGCCTCGAGACTTTTCAGTGCTTTTGAGAGTGTATCCTTCATTAAACCTAACTGCTATAAAGAACAGAAACAGAGTCTGGGGACAGGCATGCTCTCACCTTCCTCCCTTGCCTTCCCAACCCATCTGCCAGTATCTCTGACCTTGAGCCGGAGGGATGGAGGTGGAAGACCCCAGTTTCTGTTATGACCCTGTACAATCTCAGCACTATGCCCCAGAAAATCAGCAACCTCAGCACTTGCTCTGGCAAGTTCAATCTCAGATATGCCCAGAAAAGGAAAACAATGCTCACGTTCAAATTCTTTGTGCCTTATGATGACTAAACAGAGCCTGAAAGAGCTGAGCGCCCACAAACTTGCTGGAGAGGTCTCCAGCTCCCTGGGAGCTTTGTCATGAACTTAGAAGATTTAGCTGCAAACTTCATGTATTTTTGTCGGTGTGGGGCACCTCACACTTGCACCGAGCAGGTGGGAAGGAAAGATGGACTTCTGTAAAAAGGCCTTGGGCAACCAGCTCTGGATGGCTAATGTAAAATCAAATATAACTTGATGTCTCCTCAGGCAGCCTTTAGCCACCACCAAGCAGCAAAGGGCAAAATTTCAAATTTTAAAACTATTCTTTGACATCTCCTCTCGCCCTTTGGGCTCCCTAGCATTGCTTGCTTTCTGCTTCTTGGAAGAACAAAATGATGTTGGCTTTAAGTCACAAGGCATCAAACTGTGCTTTCAGCCTTGTAAATCACCATCATGTCACCTGCTGTCGTGATGTGAAAACTCTCAGTCATCAGGCTTATTCCACTGGAAACTAAGTCTTGGGCAAAACCAAAACATAGCTAACAGAGTGACTACAATACACAGAGTCCCATTTCTAGGTATGTACCACCCAGCACCTCCAAGATGATAGGTCTAGGTCATTAATTCTATGTGGCAACACTCCTTGTGACTTTTGCAATCATCCCTAATCCCCATTTAAACTGAGGGCTGGAGCCAGTGGCTCACCTCAAGACTGCTGAAAAACACATTCCTCGGGGCAGTCTCTGATGCTGCCCAGATGAGTACTTAAACCTGAGACACAGATGGGGCATAAAGACGGAACTTTGGTGGTCTTTGGTCATCTTTTCCACCCCACCCCCTACAAGGCAAAGTCCAGAGGGCTGGGAGACAAATTGCTGCTTGCAAAATCACCTAATCATTGTCAACTCATGGCAAGGCACCTCCCAAGATGTAAGGAATTGGCTCAAGCAGCCTCTTTAGCTACCATCTCTCATGCAAACTGGTCGGCATGGGGTAAAATGGTTTGTCCCTTAACTCTGATAGCTAAAGCTGTGCTCAGTGACAGTGTCCTAGCTGCACTCCCTGCCCGGCATCCGCCTTCCATGAGTGGTGCAATATTGTCGGGCAGCACTGAAATCACCTAAGTGGCTTAGAAGAAGCACGGAATAAGAAAATAATTCATGTGGATAGCTGCTGTGCCCTGTGGTGTCTGAGCCCTCGGACCCGCCCTGGCCCCAGCACACAAATGAGTCAGGCTGGGGATTAGTAACGAATCCTCCCACTCCCAGGCCATGGGTTTCAGGCCGGCTCAGTTCAGTTCAGAGGGGAAAGGGCCACAAGGCAGCTGCCCACGCTGGACACCAAATACACCTGGATGTTGAGTGAGCAGTGGATGTTAAAGGCCAAAAATAAAACATTCAGTATTACATTTGACTATCCCCTCTATTTCAGCCAGGATCATATCCAAGGAGAGAGATCAATTTAGTTTCTCCCAGCTGTCCCGTCATGAGAGCTGTGTTTACCTCAGTGCAGTTAATGGGCAGCTCCCAATGGACAGGGACGCAGCCGGTCCAGAAGCTGACTCCAGCTCTGGCACCAACAGCATCACTTCACGTTAATCACATAGAGGTTTCTCAGTGAAGTTCCACATCTTCTGCCTCTCATGCGCCTAATCCATCTCACCAGCACCTGGCTGTAGGGAGGCAAGTAATAACCGAACCTCAAAACGAGCCCCAGGAAGAGGGGTCTCTACCTGTAGGGACAAATCCTGTTCTTATTGGCAATCATCATTACCCATTAGCTTATTGTCATGTGAGCATTACACAGGGATGTATTTATAACTCCCAGGTGAGCTTGTCCAAGCAGGTCACTGGATCCTCCTTAAGTGAGAAGAGCTAAGATGAATCAGCACCACAAGAAGCAGATCTTCTGCCCACCAGGTGCAAGGAGAGGAAAAACAATTTCTGTTGAGCTGGATCCAAAGAACTGAATTTCATCAGCCTCCTTCAACCCAGAGATTTCAGTGCATTTCACCAATGGATCACCAAAGCCAAAAACTGAGCCTTGGATGCATCAGGAGCAGCACTCAGAGACGGAGGTACTGGATCTTTGGCATAAGGGTACAACCTGTAAGGCCTTAGCATGGGTCATGGGAGTAACAGGACCAGCATAGAGAGGCTTTTGCAGCTGAAGATGAGACAGCCCTTAGCACTGATGGAGCTGAGGACACCGGGTCATGTTAGGCCAAGGTGCTCTGCAACATTCAGTACCGTGTTCTGTCCTCAAGACATCCAAGAATCGCAGTGCTGTTTGTGCTCAAGAAGTCTGCAGGGAGGGGCAGAAACGCTCATTACATCATCTGAAATAGTTGGAGCAAACCCAAGGCACACAAGCCTTTTTTCACGTTGGCGAGAGAAGCAGCAACCTTGAAGCCAAGGACAAGCTTATGCTCAAAGCAAGAGCTCAGAACTGACTTTCCAAGGCCCCCGCAGCACCCAGAGAGGTGGCAGGACCCCGGCAAAAGCAAAGCAAGCCTGTGACTCAGAAACCTTGATCCCACAGGGCCAATATATGAAGTCATCTCAGGAAGAACTAGGCGGTTTGCTGAGATATATCAGAAACAGCATGCGATAGTAATGACAGGTTGTGCCAGCTAACAGGGGTACATACCTCTTCGGTTGCAGCCTTGAAAAAGCTACCAGGAAACTGAGAACTGTGTTGTGAAAATGTGGAATGTGGGGAGGACTGGGTGGGAACACAGCACTGGATTCCCTGATTTGGGAGAGTCATGCCTGCAACAGTTTTTGTGTTGGGTGGCTCAGAGAGTTTAAGAGGAAACCATAAGTTCTAGGAACATCTTTCTCCAGGATCTTGAAGATTTTTTTCTTTTTTTGTGCTGGGAAGAACAGGTGAGGTACCACATGGGTTTGGTTTGAGTGAGAACCTTTGGATAGTGCAGCACGTTATAGGAGCAGGAGAAGGGCAAAGGTACAGGTGAAAACAGAGGTTTTGGTTGCAGTTAATGCTTTACCTTTTCTTTCATATATCACTTGCTGGCCACAGAAAACGTACACACATCTCATGGGGGTCAGGTGCCAGGATCTGGTGAAGGATGGGCTCCTTAGGATTAGAACCTCTATGCCCTTCTGGGGAAGCTGGAGCTGATGCCAAAAGTTAACAAGAACAAAAGCTGTGGGTATCTGGTGAAGTACCGCAGACTGGAGCAGCAATGCTGGGAGCTGGGGTTGGGGAGAACACGATGGTCCCTGCAGGCAGGAGTTGCACCGTTAGCAATAAAAGCCAAATGCAGAGCAAGATGCGCCCACAAAGATGTCCTGTATCTCAGGGCAGCAGAGTGATTGCTTCCATGGCTGTAGCAGCAAACTAAGCGGGGCCTGGCCCACAACTGCTGCTTAGCATGAGTTTGGCCTGCAGGAACTCACTCTGTCCTAGATGGAAGATGTTGGGTGAGAATGGCTGGGTCTCATGGCAGGGCAGCTGGGAGTGGGATGCAGTGGTGGGAGCTTCCATCATCAGCACGCTGACAGCTGAAGCTGTTTGTCCTGGTCTGAGGTAAGGAGCATGGAGCTGCAGTGGGCTGGAATAACCTGGGGGCTGCACGGGCACCACATGGCCCCAGGGGTCCCACCCTGCCCAAGGAGCCCACAGCATGAGCCATGGCTCAGGGAAGGATTTCCAGGTGGCCTTTTCCCAGGCCTGGGTTCCTGAGCAGGCTCTTTCCAGGAGGCAGGGATGGGGAAATCCCAGGCAGACTTACTCAGACTTCCTCAAGATGCCGAAATTAGGGCAGCTGAATCCCAGCCTGAGGGATCGGTTCATAAAACAGCACGGGAAGTGCAGTGTCAGTAAACTCAAAATAGCATCCACAGAAGATCCTGGACTGTGTGTATCCTACATGGAGCCCTGAGTGGCTCTTTATGGTGATCTTCACAGCTGGAGGAGGAACAGGAGCTGATGCCAAGTCCTATGCTGCAGAGCTCCACTCCTGCAGACTGACCCAGGGAGCCACTAACCAGCTCCACATCTGTAACTGGAGAACATCAAACCATGCTGGGAAGATCTGCCCCTTCTACAGGTTCTTCCTGGAGATGGCTACAAGTCCTTTGAGGTAGCTCTAGATGTAGACCCCAAAATCATATCTAATAACTATTAATAAACTGGATCAATAAAAGAAGAGTGTCAAGGGGAAGTAAACAGGTTCTACATTAGTTTAGTTAATAATAACTCTTTAGTTATTATTAACTCTTCTACATACTCTAGTTTCAATGCTGGCTGATTTCCTTGTCCATCTAACTCATCCCACCTGGGAAATCGATCCATTTGGGGAGTTACTTGCTGGTCACGCCACATTGCCCAGGCTGTTTTCAGATGCAGGTGCCTGAAGCTTTGCACCTAAATCCAGGTATTTTAGTACGCAAAACAAACTCATTACAGGGGAGTAGTGTTAAATTGGTGTGATCTCCGTGAAGCCTAAGCAATGCAAATAAGACCAGCTGTGTACTGGGCAGGAGAAAGTTACAGCTGAACCCTTGACAGGCACCAAGGGGTGACAGAAGACAGGCAAAGTGGGACCTTGTGAGACCACCGAGGCAAAGTCCTGTGTCTAAACCAGCCTCCTCTGTCCCCAAGTTCAGTGGCAGAAATTCCGCAGCCGCTCCGATCAATCCATTTTGGGGCTTCACTGCAGCAGCTACAGCAATTTTCCTGAAGTTTAACTTAAATCTCACTCTCTGGAGCCAACTCCACGCCCTGCCCAAGGAGGGCCAGGCGAACCAAGCACTGCTGTCTCCTTTCTGCCAGGCTTTTGCATATTTGAAACCTCTTATCATGCTTCACCTGAAACTTTCCCCAGGCTGCACAACCCCCCCCTCGCTCGCTCCCCCTCTAGGAGCTCACTTTTGCGGGCAAGACAGCCAGTGCGGCCCAGCACTGAGGGCTCCCACCCCAGGAGGGTGCCCAAATATGGCCACAGCACTCCAGCGATGCGCCGCGCATGGCCCTGCATTACTTCATCCCTTATATATGCAACACACCTATTTATACATTTTAATGGGATGTTTGCCTTTCTCACAAGCCTGTGGTATTATTCTTCGTGCGGAGCGTGAGCGCTGCTATCCCCCCCAGGCTTGTTTTCCTTCCAGCCCTTTGCCCTCCCCATCCTGCAATGTGCATTTGCTCACTCCCACCCTCCTCTGCAGCACCTTCTTTCAGACCTTTCCTCCAATTTATGCTTTTCATTCCAAGCCTGTCTTCTGCAATTCTTGCACGCCTCCCAGCTCCCCGTCCCCTCCAAATTCAATGGACAGGTAAGCTCCCACCTCTGTCTGCCCCACCGTTTGGGGAATATTGAATTTCTGCAGCTCTGGCAAAAGCCTTCCACTTCATCCCAGTAACCATTAACAGCTCTTCCTTGAATATCCTGTCAGAGGAGGAAATTAGACTCTATGGTCACAACTTAACTTGGAAAACGTTGAAGTGCTTGTCCTCCCTCCACCTTTCAGAAGCTCCCCCCGTCTCCATGTGGTCTGAAAAGCCATTGTAGACAGTTCTCTGCACCCTCAGATGAATTGCATCATTCACAGCTATTGGGAAACCTCTGACTTACCTGAGCTGTCCTTGCTCTTTTCTCCCCTGCTGCAGCCCATGATCTTCCCCTGTTGTTACTGATGTTAAAATTTGCTTTCCTGGTTGCAGCTCATCTGTTTAGTGAGGACCACAGGAGTTAGAAAAAAAGCAACAAAGCACTTAACCTTCTAGGGATCTGTCATGGTTTGGGCTGGGCTGGCCACTAAAATGAACAACAGATGCTTTTTTTTTTTTTTTTTCTCTCCCCTTTAGAGATGGGAGAGCATCTCCCTTCAGAGGAAAGAAAATGAGAGAGAGAGACTTATGGGTTGAAAAGAAACTAAACTACTTTAATGAAAAAATAATAATAAAAAAGATAATAATATAAAAAAATAAAATAATGAAATATATACAACATATACAACCTGTATCAAGCTCCCAGGGTGACGATCACATCACCAGCAGGCAGTGGGAAAGTCCCAGACTGGACTCAGTGACGAACAGGAGCTGAACTCAGGATCTGGATTCAGGAACACACGGATCGGGATCAAAGGCAGTTGAACAGAGAGAGTCCTGAGATGCTGGCCACTGAAGAAAGAGGCTGACCCTTTGATGCAGATGGGATGGAATACCCTGTTGGTTGGTTTTGGATAACCTGTCCTATCCCTCCTCCCCAGAGGTGCGACCCCTTCACACTTTTCTAACCTTCCAGCAGGGCATATACAAAGTTGACTGCCCTTGGTTGTTATAGCAATAAGTAGAAGCAGGAACCTCTCTGCATCCCATTCCTTGGTATTCACTATAAACACTGGGTGTTATCTCTGCTAGAAGCGGATACTATCTGAAAAATGCACGATTGATTTCAGAGAGTTAGAAGAGACTTAACTGAAAAGTAAAATTACTGAAAAGAAAATTGGTTCTTTTTTACCTCAAACCAGGACAGGATCATCGGTACCTTTCCCTTGCTCTGTGTGTAAGGGCACATCATTAGCATACACGGGTAGGGCCGCCCTTGCACACCCTGAAGGTGGTACCCCAATTTGTATCTATCTGCAAACACTGTTGGGTGCCCCAGGCTGATGTCACACATCCTCTGCAGTTCTTGGTGGAGCCATCATGGCCAGAGGCACCAGCCAGCAAAGGCCAAGGTCCCGTTGGGTAGGCACACTGCAGGAGGAGCAGCCCCAGCAGCACTCGGGGACTGGGCAAGCCCAGCCAGGCTGGCATGATGCTGTGGTGTGTAACAGAGCAGCTGTGGTCCAGTACTGTGCCATCACTGCGGCATCGTCCCACAGCAGAAAGAAATCCCAGGGAGGACTGAGCCTTGCGGCCAGGCTGACCACATCAGCCAGCACCCACCTCCGGAGGTGGCTTTAGACAGGCTGGCTTTGATTAATGGAGGCAGCTTGAATTAGCTCCTTTTTAGGAACATTTAAATACAACTCTCTTTTTCTGGAGGCAGCTGAAGTTAGCCAGAGCTCACACAAAACACGTGTGTACACCTGCCTTCCTCTGGCTGGAGCCGGGCCATGTCCATGGAGAAACACAGGGCAAATCCTGTTCATACCCCCACAGCCCCAGCACTGTGTAGAGGAGCCACATCCCTGGTACAGGAGTGCCCCCAGAACCCTGGCCACAGTGCTCCTGCCTGGAGCGCTCCAAGCCCATGATCTTGGTGAAAGCTGTTCATTATCACTGGCTGTAGAAAAGAAAGACATCCCAACTCCAGTGTAACAGCAAATTGAGGATAAACTGCAGCTTTCAGCCCTTTCTCAGGAACCACTAAGGATCCCCCTGGAACTGGAAGATGGAGAGGCTGGCCAGGAGGTTGTCCGTGATGACGCTCCTACAGGTGATGGGGGCTGCAGGCACCCAGCAGAGCAGGGCCACCACCCCGGCCCCAAAGGCTGACTGCAAAGTCACAGAGCCCTGCAGCTGAGCAGGGACTTGGGCAACTCTCACAGGTGCTGGAAGAGCCACCAAAAGCATCGTGTGCGTCAGTGCTGATCCCAGTAGGGAGGAATTTGCTGTTTCCATATCTTGGCAGCTCGTGCTTTGCCCAGACATCAGGGTTCCTGCACACGGTGTCTGACCTGAGCATCCCCCAGTGCCACCTGCTGCCAGTTGATGTGGTAGGGACAAGCATGTGCCTGGTGGTCCCTGGGGCTGGGTGGGAGAGAGGAGCTTCAACCCACACATGGACACAAAGCACAGTGGTGGGTTATCTGTCCGGCACCACACACAGCTCAGGGGGGCCATCTCCAACACCAGCATGGAAAAGAGAGGACATTGGGATGGATCACGGGCCAGGTAGCTGGGGTGGACCTGCAGCAGCATGCTGGACTGCACACCCGCCACAGGTGAGACCTTTGCCAGCCAGGTTGCTGACATGCTGCATCACCCCAGGCTGCTCCCTTCCCCAGACAGCCCCAGCAATTTGTCCTGCAATGCAAAGCAAAGCTGCTTTGGCAGGGAAGGGGGTGCAGGTGTTGGGAACCACATGTCCTCCAGCTCAGGGGGCCCTTCTAGTGCCATGGAGGAGTTCTGCCAGCATGGGTCATGCCCTGGACACAGCTGCCACGAAAGGGAGGGATGTCACCTTCCACTCTAGCTTTAGGTACCCATGGGGAGAAGGCAATTGGTATCTCTGCCACAAGGTTCCCTTCAGTGTTCCCCACCAGCCACACACTTGGCCTGATGGCCTTTCCTGGCCCCCCCCCCCCCAAGGTGCCCCCATATCAGGGGACAGCAAGAGCAGGGCTGCACCCTCAGGGAGGGGGGAGCAAGTGGGACCCTAGGTCCAGCAGAGTTCATCCCATGTTACCTGCATGGAAGACCAGGCCAGCTCCAACCAGGAGTCCAGAGCAACTCAAAAGTCCCAATCCAGCAACACCACGGTGATGAGATGGGTCCAATGTGAAGCCAAGCCACATATCAGGGCCAGGTCCAGCAACGGCCAGGCAGGTCCACAGTAGCGGGGCAAGACAAAGTATCAGGGTGCAGGCTGAGGTCTTGGATCAGCAGAGCCCATAATCCAGGCACAGATGGAGCTGAACTGGATACCAGCACTCCTCCAATACAGCTCCCACAGGCACTAATGGCTGCAGCTGAGCTTAAATAGGTTCCTGAGCATGCTTAGAAAATGCTTCCCATGAAGGGAATGCTCCTGGGTGTGGAGAGCTGTCAGGTGAGGCTGATGTGGGGAAGACTAGTTAGTGCCTTCAGAGCTGGCGCCAATTGGTGTGTCTTCTGTACTGGGTCTGACAGCACCACACGTGATGGGAACACAGCTCATATCCAGAGGTCCCTGGGCCCTCTGACCCCGGGAAAGCCTTCAGCACAGACCAGGCCAACATGGTCACAATTTCCATCCTGTGCAAGACGCGCACTATTTCATATTTACTTTCACCCTCCTTTATCATTGCCATGCTTTCGCAGGCAGTGACAGCAGCTGTTCCCACATCCTCACTATGCACCTATTTGGAATCACTCTGCGCTCTCCCCAGGGTAAATGCAAAAAGGGAATTTGGCCCAAACACCACTCCGGCTTTGGGATGCAGTTGCGGGGTGCAGAG
This sequence comes from Burhinus oedicnemus, assembly GCA_008921705.1. Taxonomy (NCBI): domain Eukaryota; kingdom Metazoa; phylum Chordata; class Aves; order Charadriiformes; family Burhinidae; genus Burhinus; species Burhinus oedicnemus. The sequence goes on from VFFE01004976.1 coordinate 46,026, forward strand.
TACCTGCTGGTGTCCCCATGAGCCCCCGCCAGCCTGTGATGAGGAAAGGCTATCCCAGTGCTGCTTTAATTACTGAATAAGCCGTGCTTTGCTCGAGGTCAAATGCAGTGCCATGCCCACAGTGGGGCGGAAGCTGCTTTCCACGAATCACTTCTGCAAGCACGACAGGAAGGTGCCGGACTCAGAAAGAGCTCTTGCCAACCAAGGAAGCCTTCCCAGTGCCACCTACAGCCACCTCGACAGCAGATACATGTGGCAGCTCCAGCATGTCAGGCAGCCCCCGTTCATCTGGGGGATGCAGAGGAGCTGGATGAAGGCACAGGACAAATGTGCAGCCACAGCAATTCTTTTTATCCTTAGCAATATCTCCCACAGAGTCCTATTTCTAGATCTTTTGATTACAAAGAAGCTATTAAGAGTAAAGAAGGGCTGAAGAGATCCTTTTTAGATGGATGAGGCTATGGACAACATAGCATGGTACCCTCTGCAGTCCCCCTACTCCAGGTGTTGTACCCACTCCTGAGTGCATGGTGCATTAGGAAGCAAGAGCTGGCAACAGGAGGGTGACCCGTTCCGGTGACTTGGACTCGTGGGACCAGCTGTCCTGGCATCCCATGACACCCACAGCCCAGCACTACTGGAAGAAAACAAGCCCTTCAGCCAGTGCAGGGGAGACGTGCGGGATGCTCTCAAAGCGAGGAAGTCTGGGCTGTCTACCAGCCCTTCAATTCACAGCTCGGCTGCGCAGGGGAAGAGCAGGACTATCAGTCCAAGTGCCCCAGCCCGGGGAATTCTCTCCATCCTTCAGTTTCAATCCCATCCCTCCAGCTCAACCAGCATTTTCCCTGGAAAATGGAATTGGATAAAGAAATCCATATCAGGCTAAGGAGGAAAAAGTCTATGGTGAAAGCTCTTTACCTCACACCTGGCATCTCAGCCATACCCATCCAGTAAAAGCTCTCCAGGAGAGATCCTTGGGTCCCGTGCCAGGAACATCCAAGTCTCCAGAGACAGAGTGGTACCAAGGACAAGCCATCATGCTCTTTGTGCTTTGGTCCCCAAATTCCAGCCTCAGATATGCTTCAGGAGGAGCTGTTTGGTTCTCAAGCTGGGCTCATTGCCCCAGCCCTTCAGCGGTGTGCCACGGTGTGGGCTTGGTCAGGTATGTGTGGGAGCAGCTACAGTGATGAACAGCTCCTTGGAGAGGTTCTCCTGGCTCTGAGGCAGCATGACAGTGCTCCTGTGCCGAGTGGAGGCGGAGGACCTCAGTGGTCCTGGCACAGCCATTACGGGAGACAATGAGGTTTGTCTCCTTAGCTGTTCCTTTCCCTTAGACCAGCTTCCTTTGCACCCAGCATTGAGAAATGAGCCATCAATCTCCTGGTGCTCAGCACTGTGGATCACCCACGTGCCTACTCCACTGCCTTGAAAGCGTGTGGCAGGGCTGGTGGCTTTGCAGAGGATCTCAGGGCAGGTTGGGGACTGGGGACAGTATGGACAGATATCTGAGCTGGAATTCTGGGGCAGACTGGGGTTGGGGACAACCTGAAGAGCCATTTGAGCTGGGATCCAAGTGCCAGGGCAAGTTGGGACTGGGGACAACCCGGCCAGAGGCCAGACATCTTTATCTTCTGGCAGAGAAAAATCCTTTCCATGGCCTGAGGGTTCCTGTGCTTTCTGATGGAGGCCTCCAAGTGGGCTGGGAGCATGGGAAGGGCTGATGTGTGTGCACTACTGGCCAGATTGTCCTCTCCAGCACTGGCCAAGGGATGAGGTGGTCTTCATGCAGCAGAAAGCTGAGCCCCACTTCTTAGCACTGAGAGGAGCTTTGTGGGAGGCAAAGACCTTGGCAGGCTGTCAAGGTGCACAGGGCACCTGTGCACCCCATGCCTTTTGCAAAATAGTCAGGACAGCTTTGCTTCGGGAGGGAGTTGATGTGCCAAAGTGGGGTGAGATGGAGGGGGAGGTGAGACAGAGCAGCATGTCCCCAGTCTCCCCGAGCAGAGGCATGAAGTGCTCTATGCTGCTGAGCCTAAGGGTGTTGAGCTGCTCAGGGTGAGCCCAGAGCCACCCAGCGTGCAGCTTGTGAGGGACACAAAGGCATGGGCTGGTGCCTCAGCAAAGCTCAGGCAGCTCACCTGGGGTAGGGTTGGGACCCCCGGTTTAGGGCAGGTGAATCTTAGAGGGATGAAAACCAGGTCTGCAGATGCTCGGCTCCACTCGAAGTCACCCTCTCCTCTTGGACATGGTGACAGTTGGCGCAGAGGCACTCAGGGGCCTCTGGCACAACTAAACACCCTGTGGGTGGACTGCAAATACAGACATCCAAAACCAAGTCTAACTCCCCACCAAAACAACTCGGGGATCCCCACAGTGCCCACAGCCCCTTGCACAGCTCTTGGAAGCCTGAAACCCTGCCTTGTAAAGGCAGCACTGCCATCAGCGCTGCTGCCTGTCCTCACGCCACGACAAAAGGCATCTGCAGTCTAACACCCATGGGTGCCTGCTTCAGCAGCACCCCTACAGCCCAGCGCTATAGACACTGATGGCACTTTCAGCTCCCAAAGCCAGGTGATATGGGTGACGCTTACCTCTCCTGTCATACTCTTGGGCTTTGAGCTCCTCTCCCAGAAACGAGACACCTTGGTAGAAGAAACCAGAAATAACCTCTGTCGCTCTCGCAGCTGGAAGAGGAAGGGAATCCTGGTCCTTGAGTTGTTTCTGTTTCTTATCCAGAATACAAACATATTAACTGTCCTGGTAGTGAAGTTTCACTAAGCTATGGAAACCAGCTCACACATGTCACTTTTTGTGGACGCTTGCATCTAGAAGGTGGCCTAGTTTCACTCAGAGCCCTTCCTCTATGTCATGCAAGCAGCCCTTCCTGCTCTCTGCCCAGCTGCTCTCATGGGCAATTCTGCAGGAGAAAAAGGCTTCTCTACTGGGTAATTTCAAGAGGAAAAACCACGGACAGGCTTTCCAGCCCAGCATCATCTCAGCCAAGGACACACTTCTCTGGTTTCCAGCCTAGTCCCCGCTTTGTGCAGCTCTGGGGGACGGAGGAGCTGTGCTGCACACAGCTTTTGGCACTGATGCACTGCGTGGTTTTTGGTTTACCATGAGCAGCACCCTGAGGAGCTGCAGACACGCACTGCATCGAGGTGGTCTGCAACAAACACGTAGCAAAGCTGTAGCCCTTGCTCCCAAGCTGAGTCACTGGGAAGCACAGGCATGGCAGTGCAGCTTCATCAGTCCAGAAGAGAAATTTTTGGAAGAAACCCACATTTCAGTCAGATAAAGGAAATGTACTTTGAATGATTTTATTCAGGATAGTTTGGATTTATTCCTGACAATAGCTCTGGAAGCAGGAGTTTGTGATGGAAGTCTTTGGAGACCAACAATTAGAAAGAGGCAAATCAAACAACCAGTACGAACATCCACAGGATTATGTATATGATAATTCACAGCAAATTGTAGAAGGGGATTTAGGCACAAAACCAAAACCTAAAAAAGCAATGTCACAAATACCTGCTCGGTTTGTCTGCTCAAAACAAGGACATGTGCTTTTCCTGAGGTGCTTTCAGGCAGCATGCTCTCCCCAGGGTCTCGATGGCAAAGAACCTCTTCTTGGCCTCGCAGGACTGGGAACAAGCCCAGGATTCCCACTGCACTCGGCCCAGACAGCCCAAACTGTCTTTTCCAGTGTGTGTTGCTTAATATCTGTCAGTTGCTATTTTGGGCTTTCTAGATAACGAGTGGGGTGAAGTGTACCCAGAAGCAAAAAGCAGAAGAGCTCTCAGGACAAGTTGCCACCACCAGACCTGAAACAATCCAGCGGTTATTTCTACACTGACTGGCACGGCCAAGAGTCTGCAAGACGAGCCCAAACAGACTTGCAGGGCAGAAATCTCACTGGAGGTGCCAAAGGTGAGCTCAGGTATGAGCTCAGAAGAGCAACAGCTCAGGAACAGGTCCAAAAAGCCGTCTCCAGAGCACACGGTCACGTAGGAGCTGGAGAAAGCAGAGCTCTGACTGCCCACGCGTTGTGAGGATGAGGAGCAACAAATTCTCTCAATTCTCCCAGGCATCCAGCACGGCCTCTGCTCCGCACATCACCAGCCGGGACTAAGAAAAGCAAAGAGCTGAAGAACTGAGCCTGGAGAAGGAGTGAGACATGGCGACGGATTACTGGACAGTAACCCAGTTACTATTTCCTCCTCCTGTTTATATCCCACAGCGTCTGTTCTCATCTCACAGCTCTGTAATGACAAAGTGTCCCAAATGAGCATGTGAGGAACAAAGCATCTCACACTTTATGGGAGGTTGCTTGGGCTTTGTTGCCCGTGCCCTATTCACAGAACAGTAGGCACAAGCGAAGCACCTGGCGGAGAACAGAGACCATGTTACAGAGGAGCCCGGGCTGCCGTCCCTCTACCTCAGCCGGACAGAGTCAGTGCAGGCCTGAGAAAGGACACCTTGACCACAGCCTGCTGTAACGTACTCCTCCATAAGCCCAGAATTGTGCAAATCCTGAGAGCAGGACTTGGTCTCTTCAGAAAATCACTACAGCAGGTTGACTTTGGCCACAACCTGCTTGCAGCCCATCCTGGAGTACTGCTTGTCCCCTGTAGTGTAGTAACTGAGCTGACTCGCTAAATTTTCAATATGCTTCTGGTCAGGATACAGCCCTTCCCTCCTCATCTCCTCTAGGAAGCAGTTTATGACGTGACTCTTCTCCAGAAGAAGAAATGGGATGATATCCGCAGATTTCCAGAGAGGGTGGGCATCGATCAGTACAGGCTGGACAATGCTCAGTAGTTCTTCAACTCCTCTTTTCTGATGCAGAAGCTCAGCGGATGCATTCTGGATAACAAACTTCGTTATTTCACCACCTCCTATGTTGCTTATTAGAATGTAGATGGCATTGAGGAACTCGTTAGTTTGATTGGGTTCAAAGAATCGGCTGAGAGTATCCAGGAGGACTGGGGACATGAGTTCAACCTCATCCAGAATAAACAATGGTATCTTCTCGTCTATTTCGGCTCTTGTAACCATGTCAGAAATCTTCTTAGACAAGTCTATTTCGCAAGTAAGAGGAGCCACCCCGTTGGGGCAGTGATGCATAACAAAGTACTGAAGCACAAAGTCATTGTCCATGATGGAACGAAAATGTTTGGCCAGCAGCCAGCCAACGTGACTCTTCCCAACTCCTGTCGGGCCATTTAAAGAGATTACTAGAGGCTTGTTGTGTATGTGGGTAGCCAGATAGTCTTTCAGTAATTCCATAATATTTTCCACAGCAACCTTCTGCCCAAATACTTCCCGGTGCATTGTTTTCTCCAAACCATCTAGGTCATATTTTTGGAGGTTATCATCCAGGTTCTCTATTGCATTGAGAATCTGGAAGAAGATAATGACAATGAGCAGGAGGAGGCAACGTTTTGCCTTGCTCTTCTCCTCCGTTGGAAGGTATCTTTTTGTTTTATCTGGATACAAGACCATTCTAGATTTCCTTCGATTCTTTTTCCGTCTGCATTTTTTCATAGCATACTGCTCCACAGATGTGTCAAAGGTGAAGTACTGGGAAGTTTCAAAGCTGCTCTGATTAAAGAAGGACATGGAAGGGCCATACAGGCTAGTTCGGTTCAGGGAAAGCTGCCTTTGAAGCAGCCTCGTATGGGCAAGCTCTGAAGATTTTTCTCGAGGGAGCTCTAAATGCAGACGGCTTTTCTTTTGCACCCGGTATCGTCGTCGCAGGCGGATGATTGCCCGCAAGGGAGAAGAAATAGAAGACATTTTCTTTGAAGCAGCAGGGATTTCAGTGTCCGGTACTTCTTCCCCATCACTCTCACAGCAAGATGCCTCTCCTCTTGCATCACTCTTTGCACAGGGCATTTCCCCTTCCCCATTGCCGTCAGTGCCGGGCAGCTCTCCTTCCACACTGCTCTCGGCACAAGGTGTCTCTCCTTTCATGTTGGTCTCAGCACAAGGCATCTCTCCTTCTGCATCGCTCTCGGCACAGGAAACCTCTCCTTCAGTATCGCTCTCCGCACAGGGCATTTCTCCTCCCAGATCCTCCGGGGCAGAGGACACTTCTCCACCCACCTCAGCGCAGGGCAGCTCTCCGTCCATCTCACCTGGTTCTTACAGCCCATTCACATCATCCTCTTTCTTAAAAAAAAAAAAAGAAAATGTAAAATTAATCTTTGTAAGATCAGGAAGTGACCGATAACAGACAAATTAGGCAGATACCCCACTTTCTAATGGGCAGAACCTGCAGCAATCAGCAATGGCAAGGTGGCAGAGAGAGAGACTATCAGACCTAAACTAACCTTCTGGAAGACACTCTGGACATTCAAAACTACAGATGGATTCAGTATAAATAAACACAAATTGATGCATAGCACAAAACCAACCCTACCTCCACATGCAGAAGGAAAGCTTGGCGCTGGCTGGAGCCAAAGCTGGGGGCTCCGCTACGTTCTGCCATGAGCAAGAGGCAGGACACTGGGCAGAGAGACCCGTGGTTCAGACCAGAGCTGCCCAGTCCTATTTCCTTACATCTGCTAAATATAAGCAAGACACAAAACCACACCTCTGCACCAGCATACGCACGTGCTCGCGTACACACCCCCACAGGAAACAGTCACTCGTACACCCGCAGAGACCTTTCGGGGTGTGGAAGTGTGCATGGGAGTAACTGGCTGTGGAAATACTCGTGCCATGCAGGTTGTGGTGGCACAGCATCTCCCTTGAGGGGGGAAGGGATTTTTCCTGGCTCTGCCAATGCCAGGCAGCTCTGGTCACTGCCACAGAGAGAAGAGGTGAGGGCAGCGTCCGGCCAGCACTCAGCCCTTGGTACACAGCTCCCCAGGCTGCCCCTGGGGGCTCAGACAGGTTGCAGAGAACTGATGTGGTTGTGACTGAGCCTGCCAGCAGCACAGGGCTCTGGGGACAGGAGTGGGGCTGCCCCATGGCACCCTGACCCTCCTACCCCCATGGTCCTTCCCTGCCCCATGTGCCCACACACTTGCACCCCTGGACCCACGGTGGCCACTGTGTCCTTCCCATGCGAGACTCTGGAGCCACACAGGGGAGCGTGAGGACACGAGCGTCCCTAGGGAAAACCAACTGCATAGAGAATACATGGACGAATCTTAGTCAGTGAACAAGAAGGAAGAGGAGAGGACGCGCTTTGGCAGTGACACGATGACAAGTGGCACGGACCCGTCAGGGAAGTCCCTGGGACAAAACAGCTCTCCAGGCCTGGATGCAGCCACGCGGCGCAGGACCCCATGCACGACCACCTCCACATGCTGCAGTGCTGGGAATGGCTCCGTCACTGCCCAGCACGAAGCCAATGGCAGCAGAAGCTGTGTCATGGTAGGAGGGCATTTCCCTGCCGCCTCCGGACCACAGCAGTGCTGACGCAAGGGGACAGTTTGCCACGGTGACATTGCCAACTCCGAGAGCAGGAAGCCCGCACAGGCAGGGCAAGAAAAGCCTCTTTCATCAGCCACCCAAAAAAATCAACCCCAGGTCTCGCCAAAAGCACCGCGTCTCTAGGGAGGAGGAGGTCCCCGAAGGATTTGTTATTAACTCGCTTCAGCTCAGCAGGAAATTACCAACCTGAAAAATGTCACGCTCTGGCGAAGGTTTTACTTCCCCCACCACGGGGCTGACGCAGGCAGCCGTCTGCGGGCACGCAGCGAGCAAAAAGGCAGCCGGGGAAGCTGCACCGGGAGTCGCAGGTGCTGGGAAATGCTCCCAGCCACCAACTTGCTTCACGCAGCTCCTTTCCCAGCTCCTATGAGACGCCGCGACACGCCAAGCCAAGCCTTTGCCCCCGCCCCGGGGACAAGTTGGTTTCCGGACCATGTGCCCGCAGCCGGCTCATTGTGGGAACCAAGCCGGGGCAAGCGGCTCCCCCAGCGCTAATCGCTGAACGAGCTATTGCTGTGCAGCAATTAGCTCCGAGTGCTAATTGCTGACCCTGTGCAGGATTTGCCCATGCCCAGACCAAAACCAGCCGGACGAGATTCCTACAAGCAGGCGCAGAGGCAGCATCAGGCAGGAGAGCTGGGGGCCAACCATGCCACTGCTGGGGACGCCACTGGGAACCCCGGGCTGTCCTCACGCCACCCTGGGGTCACACCCTTGCACGCTTTGCCTTGCCCACACCGTGCCTGAAGGTCCCCAATGGGACAGCTGTCCCCAGAGCTGCTGGGGAGCCACCCCTGCAGCACAGACCAGCACGGGCCATGGTCCCCAGGGAGTGGGGACACGGCAGAGCTCAGCCTGGGGCCAGGACAACCCTCCGGGCTGTAACACACATTAACACAAACACACGGAGAAGCTTCCTCAGCCCCAAACCCACACAGGTGTAGAGGAGGTCGATTAAATGCCAGGAAGGAGCTGTGGGAGTTTACGGGGAAAGGTTTAGGGAGCAGATGGATGCTGGCAGGGAAAAATGAGACATCCCGAACACTCCCCTGCGGTCACTGCCGGAACGCAGCACGGTGCCACCCCACCCTGCCCCTGCCTGTAGCCCTGGCTGAAGCACGAAGCGGTTCGGCTCCTCAAAACCAAAGCCGACTCTCCTACCACTGCTGTGTCCATGTGGGGAGCCCGAGGCCCCAGCGAGGCCGATGGGAAAAGGTGAGGACGGAGTACTTATTAGCCGGGAGATGCTCCCGACCCTCTTTCCCAAAAGCCAACAGCCCAAACGGCACATCCATCCCACCAGCATGGGATGCCCAACCCTCCAGATGAGCCGAACGAAGCAGGGTGGAGGGCCCAAATCCCATCCTCAGCAAGAAATCTGTCCAGTCACGCATATAATAATCCTATTAATAGCATGACTCAGTTCCTAATACCTGCTCTTATTTACATAGGACTTAAATTTTGTAAGAGCAGCCCTGCTTGCTCAATGCCGGATTGGGGCCGGGGCAGGCGGCTGTGCCAGCCCAGCGGCGCTGCCAGCCTGCAGAGATGTGCTTTCGGCAGCTTAATTAGAAGTTTGGTGAAAAAGGGAAAAGGACCCGACAATTCGGTCCGCAGCATCACCAGTGCTCGTGTAAACACCGTTAGTCATTGCTCTGCACCGAGTCCAGCCACACCGCGGGAAGACTTGTACTTCGCTCCTGGAAACCTCCAGCTTTCCTCCTTTAGCTCTTCCCCAAACATTTGCATTCGTGTGTCACCCAGCTCCTGCCAAAACAAGGTTTACACAACAGACGAGCCTGCGTGGGCAGAGAGAGGCAGCCGGACCAGGAGGGGAGCGGGATGGGGCAGCCTCCGGGCTGACGGCGTTTGCTGGTAGAAAGCGCCCGGTTTGCAGGAGATGTTGGCCTGATGGCAGCTGGAGAAATGTGTCCCTGGTTAAAGCACTGAATCCCAAGGACGGCATCAGAGAGGAGGGAGCTGCACCCCAAAGTGGGGCTCTTTGGGTTAGCAAAGCTGCTGCAAAAAGGGACCAGCTGGAAAATCCCAAAGGCTGATCTTGCTGGCTGAAAGCCAACCCCTCTGTCCAAAACTGAGCGTTTCTGGGGGAAAAGCAGAGCAGAATGGCCCCTTGCAGCAGGGGACATGGATCAAAAGGCATCAGTGGTCGGGAGCAGAAATCCTGGATGGTGGCAGAGGCCAGCATGGCCCCAGCACAGGGCATGATCCCAGCACCCCAAGTTGCAGCTCCCCGGGAGCAGTGCTTGGAAACAAGATGAGAAACGTGGTTTGCTCCACAGCTCAAGCTCGGGGCGCGCAGGCCTTCGCCCTCCCCGAAAACACGACACGAGCAGGACAGCCAGGGCGATGGAAAACCCACCTGTGCCACCCCAAAAGCCTCCTTGCCACCAGACCCCACCAGCCCCACTCCCAGCCCAAATTTTTCACTGAGCCCCAAAGACCGAGACTGACGGGAAGGGCAGCAAGCAGAGGGGAAGAACCCGGAGCATCCGAAACCAGCAGGAACAGGAGAGTCCCTACAAAACCAGGGTGGGTTTTGGTGGAAAGGGGCCGTTGGGGATGAGCAGAAGGCGGTGGCAGGGATGGAGCTCTAAGCAGCCGAGGCCAAGGGGTGCCCCAGTGACCCCCTGCGGGGTGGGGAGCGGGATGGGGGAGCCGGACCGAGCGCAGTTACCCGCAGCGTCTCCCTCGGAGCCGGCTGTCGGTGCTCCCCTTTGGCCACCGAGCCCAGCCTCCGGCCTCGGATGGGCCAGCTGCTCCTCTGCCCCCCTCTCTCTCATCCGTATAAAAACCCGATGGCGGAGAGGAAATGGCTAGGAGGAGTGGCCCGTGGTGGTACTTCCTTCTCCCCGCGCCACGGGACGGCCGCCACCGGCCGGTTTTCTCTCCCCCCTCTTGCTCAAAGCCCTCCTCGGCAGCTGCCGTCACGGCAGCATCGTGCAAAGAAACACGAATCCCAGGCGGCCGCGGCGGGACAGGGACGGGGCAGCGGGATGAGCTCATCACCCACGTGGCCTCAAAAGCCCCAAGTTTAGGCAAAACATCCCCACCCTCTGGGTGTAATTAGCCCTGAGCCTGTCGCCGGTAAAGGTCAAAGCGGTGATGCTGCGAAAAGAGGTTATCGGGGCTGACCCAGCACCAGCGTGGCTCAGGGACAAGGCTTCTCCCTAGCAGGGAAAACAGGGAGAGTGAAAATAGGGTGAATGTGGGAAAAAATAGTGAGTCTGGAAAAAAATAGCAAGTCCAGAGTGATTGATTTGTCTGTCCCTGGGCTCCTGCTCCGCTGCCTCTGTCTGCCCCAACCCTGCTGAGGGTTTTGGCCCCTTTGCAGCCCCCAGCCCCACAGCAGAAGGACGTGGGGACATGGGACAGCCAGGCCAGGCTGCACAGCCACTGCGGAACTGACCTTTGGACGTGTCGGTGTGGGCACCCCGAGCCCTCACTGCACAAAAACTCCCTGGGAAAAAACCGCTTCTTCCATCAGCTGCGTTAAGAGAGAGAAGGAAGTGGTGGGGTTTTTCCGTACCCGGCGGTGCCAAGGGTCATCCTGGTGGCTCCTCCTCACCTCCACCTGCAGCTCAACTTTCCTTTAGCCCTTCCCAACCCCCCCGACACCCCCCACCTCTCACCTGCGCTTGCACAACATGGCCCAGGCTTTTCCCTGAAAAACAAACCCATTTGGCAAAGCCAGAGCGGCTCCAGAGTGACCCCTTGCCAGCCAAACTCCTATTTTTGGATAAAACCCCAACTGGAACCTGCTCCCTACGAAAGCAGCTCCCCAGGACCAAAAATAGAGGGGGGGGGGAAACCCTGTTTGGAGTGTTTTGGAGCATCACAGCGCAGATCCCACCCTGGCTGGGATACACATGAAGGTCCTCGCGTCTCTGCGGGGAGGGGATGCGCTGAGCAGGGTCCCCCCAACCTGGACCCACCAAGTCTTCCCGACCCTATGCTGGGCAGCCAGACACACCTCCGCTGCGGCCGGGGGGGGATTTGCCTAACAAATCCTTGCAAATGTGGGGATTTCTGTGTCACAAAGGTGCAGGAGCTCAGCCGGAGGACGGCCACCAGCACGGAGCGGCTGGAAGCCACTCTCAGGGTCGGGAAGCCCAGCAGGGCTGATCCCAAGCTGAAGGTCCCCTCCGGAGGAGCTCGGGCAGGTGTTTTGGGAGCAGCCATGAAAAGAGATGTTTTTCTGGCTAATTCAGATTTTTGCAAAGGAAGAGCTTCCCCCAGGCAGCATGGTTGAAAAACATTAAAAAAAAAAAAAA
>VFFE01004979.1:0-17553 GCA_008921705.1 Burhinus oedicnemus
GGGGGGGGGGGGGGGGGGGAATAGCCTTCTTGTTGGTTTCTGACCTTTCTCCTTCTTTTAGGATAGCTCTCAAAGCTCTGTCCACCGCACTAATATCAGCTGATTTCACTACTCAGCCTTACATTATCTTCCTTCTTGTTCAAAGAATTGCTATCATGTCATCATCTTATTTAAAAAAGGAGGAAAAGATGATTTTAAGCACCAATTTACTCTGTCTCAGGTCCTCTGTCTTCAAATGGCAGGGGGAGAGAAAGAACTTCAGTGTTAACAAGAAAATGTGGTAACGCACACACCAGAGTGCTGCATTACCTCAAAAGGCGGCAGCACATCTTACATATATGTAGTATTTCAGCCCGTTTTTCTTTTTAAAAGGAACAGTGTGCAGCCAGAAACCACCCAAATATGACTAATTTACACACTCTGGAATAATCCAGCTGCTATACTGCAGCTTCACACCTGCAACTGCATGCTGCAGTCTGCACAGGCTCTGCAAATGTTCATTAGGCTTCAAGGTATCTCACACCTACGAAGAGTCCAGCTGCAGTGAGCTCACACCAGGCTGGGGAACTGGGCAGGATGCTCTGCAACAGCAGCTCCAGGTTGAGCCATACCTGAGTCTCGACACTGCAAAGGTGAGAGAAGCATATGGGAGTACTCTGAGCTCTCCCAGCTGTCACTAAGGCAGAGAAAGCAGCACATGAACCAGGGAAAGAAGTCAAGCACCAGCCACGGAGAGAGACAGGCAGGTGAATGAAGACACATTTTTAAAAGCTTGTACAGGGCAGCAAGGACTGGGGGGAAAGCAAACTAAGATTTAAGAATAAATGGGGAAGCTGGGAATTGCAACTGGCTGGGCAAAGGCAGGGAAACTGATAAGAAAATACTGTATTTGATGGGGTCAGAAGAGAAACTGTAGGTTGAAGGAACACAAAAGTTGTGAAGTGATCAAGGGCACAGGGACTGAAGCAGAACTATAGGGAAGGGGTCTGACACTGGCTGTAGGGCCACACTGGGAAAAGACAGGCTTGGAATAAGAATAATCTAGAAACAGAGGCAAAGAGGTCGTTCTTGGGAAAACAGGCACATGCATAAATCCTGCGCTCCAGTGAATATCCACCTCCTGACCAGGGTGAATGCTGCCTGAGTCTTACTGCTTCTCTGCTGTCAACAAACTCGCATGCAACCTGCTGGCAAAGCATCTCAAAAGGAGCACTCAGTTATATAAAGATGAAGAAATGACAGAATTTGTGTCTTATACTTTCACTGATGTAAAGTCACTCACGTGGCCCTCCATCTCCACCAGAAGACAAGTGCCTGCCTAGCTGCAGATAAAGGCAGGCAGCATCAGCCTTTAGAAAACCTGCTGCAGGAATTGGTGTTAGTGTACATGCAGCCACCTGGGATTGTCAGTCAATCAGGAAGATTGGCTGGATGAATATTCAAAGCCCAATACTCGGAGGACAACAGGTAACCAAGCCTCTTTTGCTGTAAATCTTCAGAAGGAATAGGAAGACAGCAAACTATCTTTAACTCTTCAAATTACATTACACATTAATTACATTAAATATTCCCTGCAGATTTTAGTTAAAACTTACATCATTTATTTGCATCTGTGTTGAAATAGAAGACAACTCACTTATGGGTCAGGCACAAAAATCCCATTTACGCAGTATCAGCATGATAGCACCTTCACTTGACATCATTCCTTACAAAAAGTTGCGGCACATTAACACTGGAGCTTCAGCACACAGCAAGTCCCTGTCCTCCACACATTCATGTACTTGCTTAATGTTGCAGAGTGGCTCTATGAGAATGGGCACGGGTCCACAGAACAGTTGTACAAGCAATCTCCTTGTTAGCGTAAGGGCCTGACTACAGTGAGCCAGGTGCTGATAAGGAAAATATAAGCAATCTCCTTGTTCGCATAAGGGTCTGATTACAGTGAGCCAGGTGCTGACAAGGAATTTACGAAGGTCATGCTGGCCTGGGAATTTAGTGGAAAACAACTTTGAGAAAGTATGGACTGTGGAGACAAGGAAGAACCCTTGGCTTGAAACCGCAAGTTGGAGGACCATGTAAATGTAATCTTTAGAGCTCAGCCAATTAAGTCTTGATAAGTATGCATAATTATAATGAAACACATAGAAGAGCTGTATTATCATAATAAAGTAGAAGCTTGCTTTATCACTCATATTGAGTCGGCTGCTTGTCTTCCCTCGCCGTCGCAGCTTAATGCCAAGATCTTCTATGGCCATTAACAGGACTGCTCTTGAGAGGAAACCAGGCCTGTAAGTATGGATCATATTGAAGCTTAGCTGACGAAAAAAAGGATGAGTCCGGGGGAGCCTGGGCCAAGCAACTACATGATAAAACAAATACAGAAGTATAGTCTTGAAGATCACTCTCTCATACAGACTCACACCTGCAGTGCGAGTATTGAAACTTCCCTCTCCAAAGAGACACAGCTGGATACAACCTCATGTCCAGAAACAGAGTGAGGAGCTCAGGGTCAGCAGGCCTTCCCTCTGAACTCCTGCTGTGGTATCTGGTCTGCAAACTCCTTGTCTGGGATTCAGGATTGCTCAGTAACAAAACAGTGCTTGAAAAGGAGCTCTGAGCCTGACGATTCAGCATAAACCTTTCTTTAGGAAATGACAAAATAAAATGTGATCAAGAAAAGAGCAAAGGCTCAGTTAATTTGTATACATTTACTAATGGCAGACGATTAGCACCATGCAACAGTACAAGAAAGGCAGAGTATTTCTGACCTGCTGACAAGGTTGTAGCTGACCTCAAGCACAATGGGCCTAAGTAAAAGAAGGGAAAATATTACTGTAGTTGTTACCACAAAGACTTGAAAGGTTGTAGTCAGCAGCACAGCAAGACTCTGAAACACTGAGGGACTGTCACCATCAAAGTTTCAGCTGTAAATATTGCCTCTGCAGTAGCAGAAACAGAAGATGTTGTGTGTTCATCGTCCAAATTGAATTTAAAAAAAAACAAATATCAACCAGTTAGGCTACATACATATACGCACAAACACACACATACTTAAATCTTTCATCAGTTAGGAATGTTTCCAGCTTTTGATGCTGTGTCTTGAATCAACATTGCAATTTCTCTCTCTCTGAGTTACCCCAAAGCTCTAACAGATCGTGCGGTGCTTGTACTAGCACCCACCTGGAATGACAGAAGGGGAAGGTGGTGAGGGAAAGATGGCAAGGAGCAGAGCAAGCCCAGAGTGGTTCAGGTAATAAAATAGAAAGCAACTGAGGCCCTTTGACTCTCTCACCAACTGCTGCCGTTCAGCTTTAGCATAAGACTGAACTAAATTCTGCCTTCGCAGTCATACATACACAACTCATCACCTTCACTGGGAATGGTTCATATGTGTATAAGGACAAAATTGAGCCCACAGTGATACACAACGGCTGTGCCAGCCACTCGAAGAAAATGCCTGGCCACATAGTGCTGAAAGCTACATTTGAAAAACATATCGCCACCCAGACCTAGCTGCCATCATCCATCCAGTCCCATACTATCATGATCAGCTGGTCTGTAACTGGCTGCAGCCTGCCATGAGTTGGTTCTCAAAACCCATCTGAAAACAGAAGATCTATTAACATAGAGTTGGGCAGCGCCTGTCTCTGCACCAGCATTCACCTGCCGAAGCAAGGAAACACACACCAGTAATTTTGTATGATAGAAAGAGTCACCTTAACAAAGCTTTGTCACAGCATCCATGCCTCTTGCTGTCAAAATAAACACTGACAGTCTGAATGCCCTTTATATAGCTACAGAGACATAAGCCTCTGACCATATTTGATTCTGCTAACATTATCTTTTAAGCTTATTTTGGATTTCACAACACGTCGAAACTAGTGATGCAAGTACCTAGCAACATTATCAGCTGTTCTGGTAGACACTACCTCGGTGCTTTCTGTGGAGGGAAGTGAGGAAGGGAAGAAGTCCCAGAAATGACATTTGCTTTAAGGCTCTGCAGCAGTCGGGCAATTTTCTTGATAAAAGCCAGTTAAATGTACATCTACTTGGAAAAATGAAGGCTCAAGTCTCTAACTCCCAGTGCAGACTACTTACAAAATTATGCCCCAGCATTTATTTATTTATTTGCAGTAATATGAGTGTGCTGAAACAGAAATGAATGGAAGAGTTCTGCCTAGCTTTAGGATCAAAAAAGCATTTTCTAAGGTTCCAGGAGAAAAAAAAAAAACCAAAACTACACATACCAGACTCCAGCCATGCACCCTTCACTGCTTCTGTGTGATTTTGTATAAACATTTTGGTGGTATTGAGGCAGTAGCTCACCAACTTGAATACAGAAAACTGCTGGTTGTCCAGAAAAACAGAACATAAACAGTATCTCTTTGGTTTTCTGTTCCAGCATGCCTGCATCTTGTCTTTCCTTCTGTAAGATGTTTCTCCAGGGTAAATCAAACTCCAAGCTCCATTCAGCTCACGAATCTTCCACAAGATCATGGGCAAAGGCTTATGCGTAACATCTTAACTAGTGGATCATGCCTGCTTTAGGACCACAATACTACTAGCTACATTCTTAACACATCTCCAGGTGATTAAGGTAAAGAAATTAGGAAGAGCCTCTTACTGAAATCCCTGTGAGAAACAAACATATTGACCATTCATCATTTATTCAGGGCCCTATGATGCAGACACATGCTCTTTCTAAATAAAAAGATCACCAAATCTGTTCATGAAGACCTTGTTATCAGCCGTTGGGAACTGATAACGTTAAGCCACTTAAAGGTAAAATGCATCTGAACAAGAGAAATTTGAGCGTAAAATCTGCAGTCTGCTAACCACGAGCCTCTGTTTCCCCAGCAGAGTGTTCAGTGTTACTTGAGGCAATGCCTATGCACACCAAGGTGGGCAAATGTCGATGCTTGCTGACTGCCTGTCAGAAAAACTTACTGCTGGTTATCTCCTGGGCCAAATTCTGATTCAAAGAACTACAAAGCAGAAGTGATCAGTCAATATCCCAGAAGATCTGTGAATGAGAGAAACACTTATAAGTCCAGATAGACCTGGGGGAGCCATGTAAATGTGTTACAAGCACTAAGATTTATATTAATGCCCAGAGCTGACAAGGTCTCTCTTCTTATTTAATTGCCCGCTCATGACTAAGTTATTGAGTTCATGTGGGACCATGAGGTAAAAATGAGTGGCTGTGCCTAGCCTCAACACTGAATGCAATACAACACTAATATAAAGAGCGAATCTCCCAAGCACAGATCACTATATTATCAAGCATTTGCTGACAGCTAAAATAATTCAATTTAGGGCAGAAATACACCTTGCAGTGCACAGACAGACTGGTCTCTGCACACTAATCTGGCAACGATCTTGCTAGGAAATTTGCTACTGAAACCTCTTCCTCTCCTCTCCTGATAAATGCAGTCTCATGCTACTCACATTTGTTTAAAATGCTGCTGTAGAGATTTCCTTCCAAACTTAAAGCTACGGTCACAATAACTCCTATGATTCTCTCCACCTGCTCTCAGTTACTTGTTTTAACACTGAGAGTCCTTCCTGGCTTCTCACCACACTTACCCTCTATCACACACTGACCTCCCAGCTCCACTATATCAAAATCAGTCCGTATCATTCATCTGCAAAGCTTTTCAGGAACCAGTTTTGTCCACTCCTCTCCCCTGGCAGTGCCTGTATGTATGAATAACTGTTAAAAATCCTCATGGCCTCCTTCTGGCATCAGAGATCTCATCAGGTAGAAAGGCCAAAAAGTAACCACAAACAGCAACCTGTGAGTGGTTGGGCAGCTATATATATATAGTGTACTCCACTGCCATGTTTTCCTCATTCTCTTGTCTTCTTCATATCCATTTATTGCCTCTGACTTGACTGCAAGTTCTTTAGGGCAAAGGCTCCTTGATAATAAGCCTTTGTAATACATTATTGATGTCCACACGGGCTTCTAGGCACAACTGTGATACAAATCCTAAATGACAGTGGTAAGACAACTACTGGCATGACCTTAAAAGCCAAGCTGAGCCCTTTAGAAAAGTCTAGCCTCAGTGATAAGTTTAGGTTTTTAAATAACCAAAAGTCCCAGAGCATTCGAATGACTCATCTACACCAAGTAATTTATTCTTACAACACCTCGGCTAGACAGGAAAATTTAAGCTCCCTCACTTAATGACATTGGGATACTGAAAGACGCACAAAGAGAGGGACTGAAAGCAAGATCTGCAGCCTTTGATTTTAACAACAAGATTATATTTTCTCCCTTTGGGACCTACAGCCTGACTCCTGAACTCAAGTCACCCAACACCATGCTTAACAGACTCTCCTCATAATTAAGAGGTGGTATGACCGAGCTGCCTCCAAAGAGCAACATCACTTCTTACCCTTAGGAAACAAGGTCAAAGAAAGTTGGAATAAGTAAGTGTTACCTTGCGCAATCCAAAAGGGATAATGCATTTAAAATGTGTGTTACTTAAATCATAAATAGGTAGGTGTGAGCAAAAACCTCAGACACAAAGTATACCAGGAGAGAGGGAAGAAGGAAAGATGGAATCTGAAATATTTATTTTCATCTTTGAAACATATTAACTGTTGCTGAGACAGCAAAAAAGAAATGAACCTCTTAATTTATCCTCACATCACAGTATTAAAGAGCAAAGTTTCAGCTCTGCTGTACAGATGAAAAATTGACGTATATTGACTTAACTAAACATAAGAGCGTGAAACATCTAGCAAAACAAACAGCCCATCTGGATAAGTACTTTTTGAAGCTGTGTAACAAGATTGAAAAAGCAAATAACCACTGAAACAACACATTGGGGAAATGCCTATCTTGGAACAGCCAAGAGCACTGCAGGCCATAAGCAATCCAGGAGGTTCTTGGAATGCATTGACGATAACTTCCTCCTCTAAGTGACAGAGAAGCCAACGAGGAGAGGTGCCATGCTGGACCTTGTTCTCACCAGCAAGGAGGGGCTGCTGGGGAATGTTATGCCCAAGGGCAGCCTTGGCTGCAGTGATCATGGGATGGTGGAGTTTGAGATCCTTAGGGCGGCGAGGAGGGTGCACTGTAAGCTTGCTAACCTGGACTTCAGGAGAGCAGACTTTGGCCTCTTCAGGGATCTGCTTGATGGAGTACAGTGGGATAAAGCCCTGGAAGGAAGAGGGGCCCAAGGAAGCTGGATAATATTCAAGGACCACCTCCACCAAGCTCAGGAATGATGCATCCCAACAAAGAGGAAGTCAGGCAAAAACACCAAGAGGGCTGCATGGATGAACAAGGAGCTTCTGGACAGTCTCAAACAGAAAAAGGAAGCCTACAGAAAGTGGAAGCAAGGACAGGCAGCCTGGGAGAAATACAGAGAAATTGTCCAGACAGCCAGGGATCAGGTTAGGAAAGCTAAAGCCCAGACAGAGTTAAATCTGGCCAGGGGCACCAGGAGCAACAAGAAAGACTCCTATAAATATATTGTGGACAAAAGGAAGACTAGGGAAGACATGGGCCCACTCAGGAAGGAAACAGGAGACCTGGTCACCTGGGACATGGAGAAGACTGGGGAACTCAACAATTTTTTGCCTCAGTCTTCCCCGGCAAGTGCTTTAGCCACGCTGCCCAAGTTGCAGAAGGCAAAGGTAGAGACCAGGAGAATGAGGAACTGTCCACTGTAGGAGAACACCAGGTCCAAGACCAGCTGAGAAACCTGAAGGTGCACAAGTCCATGGTGGCGCCAGCAATGTGCACCTGAAGTCCAGAAGGCCAGCCACATCCTGGGCTGCATCAAAAGAAGTGTGGCCAGCAGGTCAAGGGAGGTGATTCTGCCCCTCTACTCCACTCTCATGAGACCCCAGCTGGAGTACTGCATCCAGCTCTGGAGCCCCCAGCATGAGAAGGACATGGACCTGTTGGAGCGGGTCCAGAGGAGGGCCACAAAGATGATCAGAAAGCTAGAGCACCTCTGCTATGAGGACAGGCGGAGAGAGTTGGGGTTGTTCAGCCTGGAGAAGAGAAGGCTCCAGGCAGACCTTATAGCAGCCTTCCCAGTACTTAAAGGGGGCCTACAAGAAAGCTGGAGAGGGACTTTTTACAAGGGCATGTAGCGATAGGACAAGGGGTAATGGCTTCAAACTGGAAGAGGGTAGATTTAGATTAGATATTTAGGAAGAAATTTTTCACTATGAGGCCGGTGAGGCACTGGAACAGGTTGCCTAGGGAAGCTGTGGAAGCCCCATCCCTGGAAGTGTTCAATGCCAGGTTGGATGGGGCTTTGAGCAATCTGGTCTATTAGGAGGCGTCCTTTCCTGTGGCAAGGGGGTTGGAACTAGATGATCTTTAAGGTCCCTTCCAACCCAAACCATTCTATGATTATGTGACTGTGCAAAGGATGGGCAGCCTTGACCCTCAGCCCTTGGCCTAGGACTTTAGAGCTGGGTGCAGCTGCCGCTTCCCCATAGACCTGACCCGAGCCTACCATTTACAGAGTCCTATTTCTCAAAGGAGTATAATGATATTTCCTTTCTGTCTTGCTCATCTAGATGCTAAATTCTTCAACATCACTTACAGTGTGTTCATAGGGAACACAGCGTAGTGAGATCCTGACCAGGAATGAGGCCATCAAGTTGTGTCATGACAAGCGTGATTAACGCCCTTAAGTCAAAGTGACAGTAGAATCACTCAGTTCTCACAACTACGTAGGTGCATAATTACACTTTGCCCTGTATTTGTACAGTCCAAGTGTTTGCCCAAACATTTTAGGTTTAATTATAAGTACTGCATTAAGACAGCCTTGCCTGCACTCCCATTAAGACAGTTTGTGCTATGAAATGCTACAGCATTTTTCAAGAGGAAACAGGCATTTGCAGAGAGCAAGCATGGGTAATATGCAAGACATTGTTATAATCAGGCATCCTGTAACTTTGTAGAAAACTGTGCCTCTGGTACTAAGAGCCAGCAACTGCACGTAACTTGCTGAACGCTATTTAGCAATATACTTCTAACAGAAGTTTTCTAAATAAGTCTCAAGAAACACAATGAAGTAATTTATTACAAGCAGACGCTTCACAGAATGGAGTTAGAAATTAGGATTCATGAGTATTTACTCAAAAATTCATAATTCTACATGACTGTGTAACAGGCCACAACAACTCCTGGTATATGTATTTATGACACAGTGTAACACTGTTGCCAGCACAGAATACACACACTTACAAGAGAAACAGCTGCAAAAAATTACAAGGGTCATGAATCCTCTCCAGCATATAAGACTGCAGCCAGAGAAATTTCTACAGGTTACCCAAGAGACACCTGTGCCACGCAGGAGCGGAGTGCAGGCACGCTCACCTAGCAAAGACCCTTGTCCACAGACCTGTGATGTACACAGCTGGACAGTCTTAGGATACCACCACTTTTTTGCAGGGCACATTAAGACACACCAATAAAGACACAGCCACATCAATACCATGATGCGACATCCAAATCCTGCACTACTTCAGCCAACACTAGCTTAGTTTTGTGTCACAGTTTTGGATGCTGAACTCGTGGTTCGGCCATAATAAAATTGTGTTTAATTCTATCCTTTCCTTGAACACAACAAACACTCTGGAAAATGAAAAATAACTCAAACATAAGCCAGAGCCCCCATTTACTGGCAAAATTCATGTGAAAAAATTAACTCTGCGATAGAAGAAAGCCTCCTCTCCTCCAAAGAGCCTCAGCAGGTACCACAAGGCTAAAATGACTTACATCAAAAGCCAACACTTAGTATAACAATACATGTACTATTTTATTTTTTTTAAAGCATTTAGGCACTAAAGGCATTAAAATGGTTAACCTTGTGTGAAAGGGACTCCTCCTGGAAAGCTCCAGAGTGTTTGACTATACAGAAATAATACCCAGATATCTTTATTTTTTTTAAGTATAGTCTAGTGGGGTTGAAAACTGCCATTGTAGAGGAGAGCCTCTTTGAAGAGGCTTCGGACTCTTAACTCTGCCATGATGCTGAAGAAGCAAATGAAATTGGTGGACTTGAGTGGGTAGTTCATTTTCACTTACTTCTAAACCAGATATCATTCCTGCCTCCTCCCAACTTACACAGATCGCATTTGGACTCCATAGTGAAGGAACAAAGCTCAACAGAATGGGAAAGAGAAAGAAGAAATGTAACAGAAGTGAGAAACTGGCATTTAAAGCAAAGCCTAAACAAATCCAGATAAAATCACTTTGTCAAGTGCCTCAAAAACAAAGGACTTCAGCTTAGCAGAGAAAGCAAAACCTTCAAATGAAATCCTCATCTGGGCAAAATTCACTGTGGTTTTGTCAATGACATCAACAGGATCAGAATTAGTTTCTCTAGGTGTTGAAATACACTAACCTTATTGGGATGCTCTTCTTCATAAGGATTCCAGTTAGCCCTGTAGAAATCTAATTTAAATTCTGCCTCTGTGCATCACAGTGGTAGCAACAGCAACAACAGAAGAACACAGCATTTCAAAAGATCCACAACTCACCAGAACAAGCATTTCTGCTGAAATCTTAGTATTTAATAAAATCCAACCAATGTTTACAATATTAAAAAAATAAAAATATAGGATACAAGTCATTCCACCCCACAACGTTTCCAGAAGAGGTTTTTGTTCACTTTTCATTTTTAAATTACTTTCCCGTATTTTAAATTCCACACTTTTTTCTGCATATTACATTTACACTTCAGATGTCAGAATCTAAATGAAATATTTCACTTTTGAAATTTGAAACAAAAAAATAAGTCAAATATCTCCCTGTACACACACGTAAGGCAATGGAATTTTGCTTCATGGAGTCTTCCAACATTTTTAGCTTTTGCTCCAAGTCACTAGGAAGTAAAATCCTTAACAAATTTCCAAGTGCCAGAAGAAACTCGCTTTCCACCCTCCACATGGCTATTTCCACATCCCTTTGCATCAACTGATTTTAAACAAGGATCAAGAGAAAGAAAGGTGGGCCAGTTTCTTTAATTTAAGTTCTTAAATTACCTTAATTTCTAAAGGTAATTAAGAAGAAATTCCAGAAATCCATAATTTAAAGGTGATTTTTTTTTTTTTTAAACTAATGGTATAACTGAACTCACACAGACAACACTACAAAGACACTTCATACTGAAGAGTAGCATCCAAGGCTCAGAAGGCAGAGTGTGCAGTTTCCCTGAGTTGAGCAGCCCATGAAAGCTCCAAGGGGAAATGCCACATTTAACAAAATAAAGCTGGCAACTGTGAAATGAGAATGGTTCACATTCAAGAAGAAAGATTTAAATAAAACAAACAGTAAAGTTGATCAACTAGATCTAAAATTTTGTGTTACATTGCAATTGGTCTGTCTCAGAGATGACTGTTTGCATCAGCTGTACAGCAGTTGGGACTGTAGCTAGTAACGAGCACCTCAGCAGCTGTCGCTTTGTCCAGGTACCCGTTGTATAAACGCCCATAGAGAAACATGGCAGTGTTATCACAAGCTGCCCATCTGAAAACACCACACCTACGCAGTCCCTGCTCCCATTCAGACATGGATTACAGTCACGCAGATTGACAAGTAATCCCAGGAGACAGTGCAAGACAGCACTACGCATCGGCAGTCAGCAAAGCTACAGCTAGAGCCACTCCAAAGTAAACATCCCTGAAACACATACAAACATGGGCGTTGAGTCCTTTAGCACTGTTTTGTTATTCTACAAATGCACATCTATGAGGCTGCTCTATTTTATTTTTTATACATATGTAAATAAATACACAAATATTCTTAGATAAATATCTAGAGAGACCAGAAAAGGTATTGTGGGAATAATCTCACATGAGACCTTGAAAGCTGGAATTAACCGTGCTTTTGTGTTTTTGTGATTCACAAACTTAGTGCAGTGAAAATTCATTAATTACTTTTTCAACAACTTTTCCTCACTAACCCTTAGTTCACGGAACTAATAACTTTTTCTCAGTATATGAGCTTTAGTCATAGAAAACACATATTTATACAAATAATTAATCTCTTCTCGACATCTACTGTAGCTGAAACACCTGGCATTTTTCTCTCTTAACACAGTTCCCACAGGCCTGGCAGTTTAAACACAGTTATTTTAAATAACTCCAGCTGTCAACACCAAATCATGTTTTGTGCCTTGAGATGGCTGCAAATATAATTACTAGAGACAATCCATCAATTGCTAACCCCTGAACACGTCTATTGAGACACAGAGGCTCAGAGAGGACATGCATTCCTCTGTTTCTTGCCATCTTCTGCATAACTATACCGATCTGCAGGACTGTTACAAAAGAGCACAGAAGAGAGCCGTCATGAGATATAAAGTCCTCTGCTTTATACAGCTCTCAGTAGGCAGCACACATACAGACTAAGCAAGAAGAATCTTCTTCCTATTCCTTGTCAGGAAATAAACTCCTGATAGAGGGATCACATGCTATAAGAATGCCTGTTTTATTTTATCCTCTATTACCAGAGATCAAGGACTAAGGGAAGAAGGAACTTTTTTTTTTTTTCCCCCCCCAAAAAAAAGAAAAGGTTCCCTATAGGTCTGGGAACTTCTACCATGGTTCACAAGAGAATCTAGTGTATATCTTTTTATATGTTTCCAGTCCAGTGTTTCAAGCAGACCTCAGCCCCTCAACTAGGCTAATCCACCATTTTTTTCAATTCAAGGTGCAAAGCAGGAAAGGCAATCAGAGTTGAGGAAGTCTGGTATCCAAAGGGCTATATAAGGGAAAAAAAAAAAGGGTGGGGAAGGAGGGGGAATAAAGAGCTCCACATTTCCAAACTGGACTGGGGCTTTCAGGGCTATACTGAGAACTTGAACCCCAAGATATTCTTGCGTAACAGTAGTGGCTCACTAAGCAACCAGAAAACAGGTATGGCAACAGCAGGACAATGGGAGAAAAAGCAGGGCTGGGAGCTGCCAGGTGTAAAAGCAGGTCACTTTCTAGAATAAGAGGTAGATACTGTCCCAGAGCAGAGAGGTTAGGAGCTATACGACATTGGCCCACAGGTGATGTGGAACAGCCAGACTCCTGCATTTGCATGAATGCTAGCAGGGTGCTAGGCAGCTGCAATACCCAGAGTCTGTAGTAGAATCAGGAGTGCTATCCACCTCTTGCTTTCATAGACAAAAAGTTCTCCCACATAGTATAAAACTGCAGTGCTTTCTAAAGCTCCCTCTGTGGGGACCCTGGAGTTGGCTTTTCCATCACATACAACAAAAAGTGTTTTCTCACCTCTGACACTGAAATGAGTCCTATTTCTACAACAGCTGTCTTGCACCATTTGTCACTTAAGAGAAAGCCCTGAATAAATGGAGAGTACATTGACCTATGGCTAAGAAAAATGTTGCTAAGACACACAGCTTAATTGCATCTGTCAAAAATGTATTCGTGCTCACTACACCTGATGAATCATCACCACACACTTTCTCACTGCCAAACTGAACTCTTTAAGGACAATAGAAGTCTTGGAACTCAGCCACCTAGAAATCTTTTTAAAAAAAAAGTCTATAAATAATAACAAATGTATTACATGTCTTCATGCAGGTATCTTGGACAAATTCCATGTCATGGCACTAAAACCATTGTGCTTACAGTCTTCCTGAAGTTTCACAGAAGGGTCTTATCACTTTCTCTTCCCACCCTTCAAACTTGTATTCTGTCATCCAAAATGGTTATCACAGCCCCCCTCCCCAACTACATTTCAGCTAGAAGATAAGCAATTTTTACTGGCTTGTATTTATTTTGTTTCAAGTTACATTAATACTTGCAGTATGTGATCGGTGATTTCATCTGCAGGATTAGGAACATACAACATACCATCTTAGAAATAAACTACATTTCAGTGACTTCATGATGAACTGTCTTGTGAAAAAAAGCCAACTTAATGTTTAAAATATGGCAATTCTATGAATCTTGTAATGGTGTTGCAATGGAGTTTTGCAAACCTAGAGCTCAGAATAAGGAAAACCATACATGTATTTGTCACAGCTGCTTTGACTAAATGTTTTAGTCAAAATTAGAGATACACTCATCACAGCAGAACTCCAGATTACTTCTCTAAGCATGATTTGGTTTTCCAGGTACAGCTTTGTAAGCAGGATGTCACCAAAAAAAGCATACCAGAATACACTGAAGTAGCAGGGACTTTTGTTAAGATTAAATTCAAATTTTTCAACCTTTTTCTTCTCTCTTCAACCTCTGAAAGACTGTAGGCAAACCTTGATGAGTCTACATCAACATATAGGCCTGGACTGTACAAACCCCAAACCCCTGTCTAATGTCTTCCTCTGGCATTCCACCTAAGGCAGGTTCTGGCTACAAGTTTCCAGGGGTTTATGTGAAATGCAACTACATTTCCATGAAGGTGAAGGAGTGTTTTACGTTTCACTTGAAATACTGCACAACGTACAGGTATTATTCAATTCTTTTCAAACAGATCTTGGTCAAGCTGCACTTTATTACTGATCTGACTGCTTTCAAGTATCCTGCTTCTGCAGTAAGCCATTTCATACAGCACCCTGGCATGGTCCACATGCTAAGTAAGGCTCTAACCTTTATTTTAAAAGTGCCCTTGTACTCTTGATTGAGGAAAAATTTCCTTCCTTAAGAATCAACTTGCATCAGTTCTGCTCTTTTACTGATGAAAAACATCTGTGCGAGGAAGAAGAGAACTTACAGCCCTAGCTCCTTCTCTTTTGCAACAGCGTAGAGAATCTTCAGGTCTTCCAAAGAAAGTCACTTGATCTCTCCTTGATTGCTAAGTTCGTACAACTCATATTCCACCTACAGCAGGTAAGAGTTTGCTCTACCAGTTGTAATAACTGTAATTGCATGTATGGAAAGACCTCCAACATTTATGTTAAAATCCTGACCAAAGAACTCTGCTTTGGTTCATTGCATATGACTAGAGAAAGTCATTTGACTTTTTCTGTACTGATGTTACCCTCCTCATAAGAAAGTCGAAAGCTTGTTAAGTATTTAAAAATGGCTGGATGGCAGATGCTAAGTATTTTCAGTAGGATTTCACACCAGCAAGATTTTAATTACTGCGATTCTTCATTTGCTAGATTCCCTGATGAACTGATAGGCAGACTCTCATTTATTCACAGCTGAATACCAAAAATGTCAACTAGGGTTGAGACAGTGTTGTACACAACTTCAACCCTGAAGTGTGTTACACTAGTTTTTTTTGCAGACACACAAAGACAGCAGATCATCTCTGCTCCTCTGTGCAAGAGAGAGGAGAGTGACCCCATATGAGATTAATCACCATGAGGTACTCAACCAAATGATATCATACTCATCGCAATGACTTGAGCTAAACTACTTACATGGGTCTTATGGCTAACACTAACCTTTGCAAAAGCAGAATGCTTTAAGTGTGTCAATCAAGGAGATACAGGCTCATTCTACTGAGAGTTCAACTACAGTACATGAAGATGCACTTTCATTTGACTAATCCTGCAGCAGTGCCCTATCAAACTAAACAAATATCCAATATGCTGGACAAGCTGGTAACACATCCCTTAATGCTACTACAACTTCCCAGGCTTCTCTCACCTTGCTATCAAGTTACCCAGATGCTGTCTCTGCATGGACCTTGTTTGGAAGGCTTAACTGCTCCTCAAACCTCTCTTCGAAGTGATCCCTAAATTTTAAATTTAGTTAAGCAGCTTCACTTCAGACTTACTCTCAGTTGTACTTGTTGTTTAGTACATACTTTATTCTTCATGTTACAGTGACACAGGAATTTTTCACTTGAGCTCAAGGTCTGGTTGTGGTAGAATCAAATTTTCTGCAACTGTTAAAATGAAGAGTCAGCGACTGAGCTGAAGGACCCCTCCAGGTCAAATTATACCTGTGTCACATGGGATACTAACTCAGCTCCTGAAGTTCTGGTCTTGGCAGCAGCACCGTCCTCCTCTCATATGCATGCAGGCAGGCTGGTGTAAGTTGTCTCATGCATAATAATCTATTGATCCTTGCCTCAGACTTTTTGCCACCACAGGAGACATGACGTAAGCACCTAAGAAGTCACTGTCTGGCACGTCTGATTTTATTATGAAATGGCTTGGATCAAGGAAGCCATCAAATTGGCTAATAAAGATTCTGAGCTGTGCAGCATAAGCCATGAAAATGGTCACTTTATGAGTGCATGGATTATCTCCAGGCTAGACTGCTCCAGCCTCAGGAACTTGTTTCCTAGGCATTGATATAAATTTGTGTTTGCTGTCTTTTGCCCCACAGCTGCCCCAGGTGACAGCAGAGCAGAAAACCTCACCATGTGTTATTTGCTTACATTAGTGAAAATCCTCCTTGTGAAGGCGGCTACCAAAAGCTTTCACAGATGCTGCCTGTACAGGATTACTAAAACACTTCCTGAACAATACTCTTAATGAGGAATGGTGAGACTTAATTAAAGCTTAAAATAATTAAAAGGCAATTAAGAGCAATAAGAAGTATCTGATCATTTTCCTCTACATTTAAAATGTAAGATATGGGGGAGGGGATTGCCAAATCTCCATGGTTTTCAAATGGCTTTTAGAAAATGACAGAACAAAGAAAACATTAGACAAGGATGTGTAATAAAGCAATCAAATTATGGACTGATATAAAAGAGATAAAAAGACACATGTTTCTCATGCAAGTAAAAATCCCTACCTCACTTATCTCAGTATATAAACAAAACCCAGTAAGTCCTGGGATATAAACGCATAAACGCCCTGCCCACTGGTTTCAAATGTTATTCTCCTGACACTCATTTTGATGGTCTGGGCTCACAGCATTTCCAAAACATAATTATTTCAAAGGAAATGGTAGCTGGAGCAGGAAACATTCCCTAAACTTGAAGAAACAACTTGAGAGCAATTCAGTTTGAGCTGGTTTTCTTTCCTTTTCAGGAGAAGAGATAACAAGAAGGGTTTTTACAAATACATTAACAACAAAAAGAGAGCCAGGGAGAATCTCCACCCTTTATTGGATGCGGAGGGGAAGATTGTCAACAAGGATGAGGAGAAGGCTGAAGTACTTAATGCCTTCTTTGCCTCAGTCTTTAATAGTAAAACCAGTTATCCTCAGGGTATTCAGCCCCCTGAGCTGGAAGACAGGGATGAAGAACAGAATAAACCCCCCATAATCCAAGAGGAGGCAGTTAGTGACCTGCTACACCAACTGGACAGCCACAAGTCTATGGGCCCAGATGGGATCTACCCGAGAGTGCTGAGGGAGCTGGCAGAGGAGCTTGCCAAGCCACTCTCCATCATTTGTCAGCAGTCCTGGTCAATAGGAGAGGTTCCAGATGACTGGAGGCTTGCCAATGTGACACCCATCTACAAGAAGGGCCAGAAGGAGGATCCAAGCAATTATAGGCCTGTCAGCCTGACCTCAGTGCCAGGAAAGATCATGGAACGGATCATCCTGAGTGCACTCACGCGGCATGTGAAGGACAACCAGGGGATCAGGCCCAGCCAGCATGGGTTCATGAAAGGCAGGTCCTGCTTGACCAACCTGATCTCCTTTTAC
>VFFE01004979.1:17573-62961 GCA_008921705.1 Burhinus oedicnemus
ACAGGAGGGACACTGAGGTGCTGGAGCATGTCCAGAGAAGGGCAACGAAGCTGGTGAGGGGTCTGGAGAACATGTCTTATGAGGAGTGGCTGAAGGAATTAGGATTGTTTAGTCTGGAGAAGAGAAGGCTGAGGGGAGACCTTATTGCTCTCTACAACTACCTGAAAGGAGGTTGTAGTGAGGTGGGAGCTGGTCTCTTCTCCCAAGTAACTAGCAATAGGACAAGAGGAAATGGGTTCAAGTTGCACCAGGGGAGGTTTAGGCTGGACATTAGGAAAGAATTTTTCACTGAAAGAGTTATCAAACATTGGACCAGGCTGCCCAGGGAGGTGGTTGAGTCACCATCCCTAGATATGTTTAAACGTCGTGTAGATGTGGTGCTTAGAGACATGGTTTAGTGGCAGACCTGGTAGAGTAGGGTCAATGGTTGGACTAGATGATCTTGAAGGTCTTTTCCAACCTAAATGATTCTATGATTCTATGATTGAACAATGCTTTCTATTAAATATTATAGTAATAACTCAGCACAACACTTTCACTGTTACAATGAACAAGTCATTGAAAAACAAATCCTTTCAATTTCATTACATTAAAAAGGGAATTCTGATGAAAATAAAATACTTTTCTTTAAATCCTGAAAAAATGGGAGGGGTTTTGTTTTGGTTTATGGACAGGTTTTGGGTTTTTTTTGTTTGTTTTGGGATTTTTTTTTTTTTTTAGTTTTTGTTTGGGTTTGGTTTGTGGTGTGGGGTTTTGGGGGGGTTGTTTTGGTTTGGTTTTGTTTGTTGTTTTTTGTTTGTTTTTGTTTTTTTCTAAATAAACACAGCTCCGCCTACTACTTAAGCACTGAGAGACTCGAGACAGCAATTGATTTGTAGGAACAAGTGTACGCCAGACCTTTCCAGCCACATAGTGCAGGCTGCTTTGCTCTGTATTCCATCCTTGCTCCTGAAGTGTATGTGGTAAAGTGCATAACAGTACTTACAGTCAAAGTGAGCATGTGAGAGGAGGGTAGAGGACATCCTAATTCCTCTTGTTCCCTGACTCCATCATTGACTACTACCTCAAATAATATATGTTCACTGAAGCCAAAGCATGGAGAGACAGGAATGCTTTTTCCTTAACGAGCCTGCCAAGCAGACAACTCCTTGTCCATCCTCTCCTTCCACAGAGCAAAGGGAGCCAGTACTGCCTGCACTGATGATACAGCCCTCCTGACAGTGATGATCTGCATCATCCCCAGGTATTATTAGCCAGGTTTACGTTTGCACCTCTTTGTGGAATGGGGCAGGCCAAACACAGTTCTACTAGAAGAGAAAAATTGCAAGACAGGCTTGCCAGCCATCATAACAAAGGAGGACAAGAGAATTTTGCTAAAATAATGAGAAATTAAAAGCCTGAATTGTGATGTGTTTGCATTTTCCTGTGATTTACTCAGACTGCAAACTCAAGATAGTCAGCATCTCTCCCTTCCTATCTTCACAGCATCAAGCACCAACTGGTACAGAACATGATTTGTTCAACACAATACTAGCTCTAAACACAAACAATAAAAGACGTGCTCTGAATATGAACCTGTGACATGCAGAGCTAAAGATGGAAAAAGAAATAAGATGCTTATCAAGCTTATGAAAGTTATTATTTTTCTCACACTGGCTTTGAATACAAGTACGAAAGAAATAAAAGCAGGCAAAACATGCACCTGTAAAACAGTTTACATTCACAGTTAACAAGTACCTGGACTTTTAGCTGAAAGAAACCAGAGAAAGGAAACCATCCTGGGAATAAGCTGCATAACACCTCTACAGAGCCCCTTCCTCCTTCATCACTGCCGGCACCCTTTTGCCACACTCCTGCTAACTTCCACCCAAGAGAACATTGATCAAAAACTAAACCCAAGCTGACAGAGGCACTCCCATAGCCCTTGCATTCTTCTGTAACTTCTCCTCTTCCTGGAGGGCACAAGTCCATTGAGATCCTCACCTCTCCAGGGAGAGGAGTTATCACACAGTATGCACACAGCAGCTGGCACACAAGGCCCCAGACTAGTTTGGATCTTGGACAGTATGCTGTTAAGAACAATTATTCAAAGCCGAAACACACGAACAACACTTGCTGAGGCTGCCATCTCTTGGATTTAAACCGATTCCTATCACAACATTTCAGAAAGACTCCATGGCAAAATTTGTCACAGATACCTGTTATTTGGGGCCCAGGAAGCTAGAAAAGAGCTCGAATTAGTCTTGAAGTCAGCTTTAAAATAGGGATCGAGTGACAACTAGTGGAGATTTTTATAAGTGCATCTCCGTGGATTTCTCTGCACAATGTAATCTGAATCAAGGTCCAATTTCATTGAAATAAAACAGATGCAATCCAATTACGTAGAAAAGCTTTCCAGAAAAATTGTGTACACGTATGTGAAGACATGGGGAACGTGAATGTGCTCAAGTGACTCTAAGCTGTTTCTTACCAACCTGGTAAAGCTGCTCAGATACATAGATTTACACAAATCAAGTAACTAGAAACAGAACAAGCCACCCTCACAGGAAAACACAAGTGTAACCAGCCCACCATCCAATCCCAAATAATGAATAGGTGGGAATGAAAATGGAAGGAGTCACAAGTAGCATGACCTTCCTCCTAGTGCATCCCTTTCCTTAAGGTGTTCCAGCTGACTACTAGAAACTTATGGCTCCTCCACTATAGGCTGGTATTGAACTACCCTGTTTAATAGCCCATGAATCTCTCCTCCATGAATTTCTCTAGTCTGTGTATGCTTTTAGCTTCAACAACATGATGTAGCAATGAGTTCCACAGCTCCATTCTGTGTTGCAGGAAAATATATTTTCATTTATTTAAAAACTACTACTTATTTCATTGGATGGTTTCTAATACTTGATTTATAAGACAGTGAACAATCATTCCCTAATTCATCGTCTCTCCCTTCTTTATGATTTCATTAGCCTTCTCCCACAACCGCTCGTTTACCTCTTTTTCAGACTAACGAGTCTAGAAATCCATGAATACATGCACAGTAGAAAAAAAAAAACAACCTCTCATTTTCTTTGCCTCTTTACCTCTAATCATTTCTGAACACAAAGCTAATGCTTCCAAAGACTTATTAGGAGCAACTTTCCCAAAGCAGTATTAGTTGAGATATGACTCATCATTACTACCATTGAGTACTTTGTGGGGTTTTTGGTAGGGAAGGGGAGAAGGTTGTTTCCTTTTTACATGCAATACTTAGCATTCACTGATGATACATTTTAACTGTCCTTTTATCACCTGGTCACTCAGTTTGAGAGAACCTCTGCAACACTTTAAACTGCTTTTAAATCTGGCTACCCTGATTATTTTTATAACACATCATGTTTTATTAGTACCAGGCCCTAAGCACAGTACTACAGCTCTAACATAGCAACCAAAATACCAGGAAAATAATTCTCCCATACAAATGGCTAGGATCAAACAAGGACAAGAAATTGCAACAGGGTCTTTGAGGAAATTTTTGGAATTTACCCTGTTCAGGTTTCCTGTCCAAAGTGCTGCAGACCTGGTGCATGTACACTGAGAAAGTGGAAGCTGGTGTTATTATAACAACTTCTGAGTTTGGTAAAAGGAAAAAAAAAAAAAAGTGAAAGATGGGAGAAAAAGTGCCAACTATACATCTGTTTCAAGAACCCTCAATTAACATTATTCATTGCTTGTCACAGGGAACTGTTTCTTTAAGGTGCTTTAAATAACAACTGAAAGGATACAGAGAAAGTTGTAGATCTGTCAACTTTTACTATTACTGTAAGTCTCCTCTTAAGCATAAGTGCCCTGTCTTTAAAAAAAGTACAAAACTAAGTTTCTGCTCCTCCTGATTGCAGAAGAAAGCCTGGCAATACTAACCCTAAATATTCATAAAGCAGAAGATAAATTTAAAACAAATCCCAACACTGAAATAACCTCATGATTTAAAAAAATAACTCCTGCTTTTGAAGGTACAACTCATCATTTGACTGCTTGTGGATTGGCTGTACCATTACAATGAGACTAGCAAATGTGTCAATTAATTTATTAATATTTTCAGTTTCAATTTTCATGGTAGGCAGAGAGCCATGAAATACTGAACAAGAAAACAGTTTAATCTCTCTGCAGAACACTTCATGTTTTTAAATCATGTCCCCATTCAATCAACATACTGAATGCAGCCTGCTCAATACATAAATGCAGTAAATTAATGTGGGCTACAGATAAGACTCAGATTCTGCAGAAGCTAAACTTTCTCAAGAAATGAAGACTTCTTAGCTGCTCCCCAAGATGCCCAGAAACGTTTTCCGGACATGACTCCAAGCAGCAAACAATGCAGCGTTGTTCCCCTAGACACAAACACAGAAAATGGGCACACAGGCATATGTTCAGCCCTTCCAGAAGATAATGACGTCACTAGGAATTCTCAGTGGAGATACTGAGGATCAGGTATCGCTAAGGCTGTGTTTGTGATGTGGGGCAGTCACATCAGATATTGATGGGCAGATTTCAGCACAGGGGAACCAGGGAAGATACAATGACCACAGCCACTGCCTTTCCACTATGAGCAGCATGGTAGGGCACCTGAAGACAGTTTGTTGTTCAGGTAGAGGCATTTCTTCAAGGATCGGGACAGAAAATTTGCAGAGCTCCAGCAAGCAGTCACACAGCCCATGTCAGCACATAGCTAGCTGCTTTCAATACTTAAAATTTTGCAACCTAGACCATTAACTAGAAGTAGAGGGTTACATGAGTGTATGCCTGGTGTTCAAAACAGGATCAAGGCCCTTGCAACAAGGCCACAAAGCACATGTAACTGGATCTTGGTTCTGCATCATTACTTTTGCTCTAGCTGCTTGGTTCCTCACGCTCACCAGGCTGTAATCTGATCCTGTGAACACTCACCTACACAAGTGCCTGAATTGTGACTGTATCAGTGAACCACCCTGATACAAATCCTGCTCCTGCAATCTTCCTCCTGGCTGTCAGGAAAGACAGCTGATGATCTTTGTCTAGCTGGATGCACACTCAAAGCACCCACTCAGCTTCACAGAGGAGGGCCAGCTGCCTGTCCAGTGCTATAGGAGATAAAAACAAGCCATAAAACACCAAGGAGCAATACAGAAAGTGACATTCACATAGTTCAGAGTAGAAACCACTGGAAAAAAATGTGGACAGAAAGGCCAAACACGCACAAAACAAAGTTGCAAAAATATCAATGGGACATAAGGTAAAGAGAGGAGCACAGAAAAAACCCACAATAGTAACTAGGAATTGACAAGGAAGGACAATGAAAGATGGGCAAGATAAGCAAAGGACAGAGTGCAATACCATCCCTTCACGAAAGTAATATTGTGGGAGTTTTGATGTAAATTGAGGGCAGCCACAGTCACCTATTTATACGCTGGCCAAGAGGAACATGCAAGACCCACAGGCA
The DNA here is from genome assembly GCA_008921705.1 of Burhinus oedicnemus. Taxonomy (NCBI): domain Eukaryota; kingdom Metazoa; phylum Chordata; class Aves; order Charadriiformes; family Burhinidae; genus Burhinus; species Burhinus oedicnemus. The sequence continues at coordinate 23,026 of VFFE01004979.1, forward strand.
CAAAGGTTCTGCACTACAGCATCTTTGTCTTCAAGGCACAGCTAATGCTGCAGCACTTATTAGCACCAGGTTGCTGAAATATAAAGTGATCGTTGTACAGGTGAAAAAAAGGAAGTCTCCTGGGAATACATCTCACCAAGGAACAGAACGATCCTTATCTCATCAAGCCAAGTAAACAGAGCAGCACAGATTCACTGAGAATGATAGGCAATTAGAGGTACAGTCAAAACCTATTGAAAAATCAATGGGAAGATTCACAGTCCCATGCAGATTCTCAATCAGACCCTTAGTTGTGATGCACATATATCAATAACAGAGCTGGATATATCATTTTGCCACACTAAAAGGAAATAACTCCCAGGTTAGAAGAGAACTACAGTCAGCTAAACAAAAAGCATTAGAAGCAGATTCTGACTCTTCTGGGGGAGTGCAAGCATTGGAAGGGGGTATAATACACTGTGTCCTGTAAACAAAGATTAAAAAAAAAAAACTCCGTGTGAAGCCAGCCATGAGAAACACATGGGTCCAACATTAGGGTGTTTATTCAATAATTCTACTTTAGAGGCTTTATAAAGTACACAAACAACTGAGGCATATAAAACATAATGAGATAAAAATAAGTCCATAAAATTGTCTGCCAATGGAGAGGAAGGGAGAAAAATTCTCTTTTAGGAAGCCTTTGGTTGCTGTTAGTACTGAAACCACAGTTGGCACTATTTCTCTCATTAATGAGGAAACATGCACTCCCTCTTAAGTAAAATTTAAATTTCTCTGTGCTTTTTGGGGGCAAGAGAGGAGGACAGAGCTGAATCAACATACAGTGACCAGCAGTGGAAGTACTGAAGGAACTGTTGAGCATTTAAACCACAGCAGCACCTCAGGGTTCCTGCATATGTTGCTAAGCACCTTACCAAACACAGTGGGTACAAAGTTATGGGGACATCCTCCCTGCCCCAAAGGGCTTGTCATCTAAGTCCCCAGGAGAGGAACAGATTCAGACAGCTGTGAGGGAGGCATATGAAGGAGACTCATGATGGCATCACTTGCCAGCTCAAAGCTTCTTAGCAGGGCAGCCCTTACTGAACACTGCAGAGAGCTGAGCAGAGGCAGCCTTGCTGCTGCTGGAGGGACAGGGGCAGAGTGGCTCAAGCAGGAATCATGCCAGTCCCAGCAGACAGTGCTCTCCCACCCTCCACACCCCCTGCTCCCTGGGCAGCAACAGAGTACTGCCATGGGCAAAGAAAGGGGAACATGGACAGCTTCTGTCACTCTCAGCAGCTGCTCCCTTGAGTAACTGCTTCCAGGGCCGTGCCTGGAGCTGGTTTCTGCAGGTATTCCCATGCAGCAGCTGTCTCATCATCTCCTAGCTTGCTGCTGGCAGAGGAGAGAGCTAAGGGAAGACTGAGAATCAGAAAAGTTGTCAGCTTTTTTGACCTTTAACCAGGACTCCTCTTGGATGCCAGATGCAACATGGAAGAAAACATGAAGGAGGCTTTGTGGAAACACATAACAAACGAGCACTCAAGACTGACAGAGCAGATAGGGGGTGATGTCTCGGTGCTGCACTGGACGAGATATGCAGGGCAGGGGTAGGATATGAAGAGCTGACAATGGAGATGAGCGCTTTGCACTTGGGTGGTGGAAAAGGAAGCCCTGTGAGGTGGCAGAAAAAAAATGTTCAAAGCAATAAGCCAGAAATACAGTATTTGTAACCACATTCTTGGAACAGGGAAAAAACATGCAGCTCTGACAGACAATGAACTGTCTCAGGAGCCACACAGACTAGAATGAACCGCACAGCTAGAAATTTTGCAGATCACTGTTGTAGAACTGTGCCCTGGAGCCTTAACTTTGGAAAACCTAGGAGGATTTTAAGTTATGTCTGAGCTTGCAGCCAGCCAGCCACAATGGACCAGAAGGACACAGCTGCCCTCCAGGCAGCCAGTGACAGCATTTAAGTCCTTTGTTGTCCCTCCCAAACACAGAAAAGAAACCAACCTACTTTCATCTAATTTGCAACAGTAGAGTACAGTCCTGAAAGCTCATGTTTCTAGCCACTATTCCTCCATGCTCCCCATTCATTTCCCAAGCCACCCAGGGCTGCACAGAGCGAGGCTGAGGAACTAGCCCATCTGACACTAAACTCAAGAGTCCTTGGTCAGGATGAGAGACACCTCAAGAAGCATTAAGAACAGCAGAATTACAGTCTTTCCTGCTGTTCATTAGCGACATGACTACCATATCTTGGCAGCTCTTCATCCAGAGATCAGCAGACCACAGGCTGCATGGCAGTCCTGCTACCAATCCTATTCTAGAACCCTGGCACAGAGACCTCCAAGCTTATACACTGATCCCCATACCAAGCTCAGAAGTCCTCTCCTTGCTGGCCACACGTAAATCATACTGTTTCACAACAAATCCGTAGCCAATGAAAATACTCAAAACAGAGCGTGAATATATTTTAATAGAAGAGCAGCTCTATGCACTGGAACTTGCTGCTTACTCCATACCTAATCAAATGCAGTTCTGTTTTCTACTTCATGCAAAACCACTGCAGAACTGCTAGTTTCCACAGTACTCCCAGAGCTTGCAACAGAATACAGATATGACTGGCCAAGGGATATATATATCAGGGTGTGAGATTCATCAGCACATTACAGTAAATTAAGCAGGTTACAGTGTGCTAGCTGAGTCATAGCACACAACAGTAGTTTTTCACGTGTCCTCTCAACCTGCTGCAACCACAGGAGATTGAAGCTATGTAGCTATGGACTCTTACCACTGGGCCGACCAAGAAATTGGTTACCATAGCTCTGCCCACAACATGCCTCAGGTCGAAGTCAGGCAGAAACTGCATTTCACTCCTCAAAAGGCTTTGTCTAAATACCACGCAATGATGCAGACCACAAATTCAGTAAAAGATATGAGCATAAGTTATTAATTCACTGTTGATATCTAAGGTTATTGATGACAAAACATTTATCCTAATAAGCACAAGATGTATCAGTTAACTCCACACAGATTTATGAAAACCCCTCAAATATTTCAAATACACATCTAGAATGAGTGAAAAAAGCAGTAAGCAGGAGGCGGGGGAGGGGGGGTGGATAAGCAAAACATCCTACTCTGTACCTTAAAAAGTGTAAATGCTAGGGTGGTTACTTTGCTTCAGGACAAAAATCAGCCATCATATCAGACCATGTGGGTTCTAAGTTTAATTTACAGTAATGATGCTGGGACAAGACTTTATCAGTCACTGGGTAAAAAACAAGTTGTACAGAACAAATATGGACCACAACTGGGATTAAAATCAGTCTCAGCAATTGAAAAAGATTAGTTTTGTGAGCAGCGAGGTGATGGCACCTTTCTTCCCTCCAAGTATTTGGAGAAATTTTAAATTTAACCCTAAGGTCTCCATTGCCTACCTCTTTAGCAGCCAGCTTTAGTAAATGGCAAAGCCAACTGCAAGTCTCCTCCACAAGCGTCCTGGGAATAGACATTGCAAGCTCCTGCGCTTTAACTGGAAAGGACACAAACTCTGAAACAAATAAAAGTTTTTTTTCCAGAATGTTTAATTGAAGTGGACACAAAAGAAAAGGAACTTGACTCAGGAGCAAATTTTATAAGTCTCAAAGAACTGCATGGATCTGATATTTGGACATGCTGGGGGAGAGTCATTATTTTAGTAGTCCGTCAGCCATCACTGACTCTTTCAAGAATTATCTGCTCTTTGCGCTCTCTTTACCCACTATACGATGAAAAAAAGTCACAAGCCAAATAAATATTTCTTTTCTCTTACAAGTCACCTTTAAGATTATAATCCATCCTGACACCAGGACAAGGAGTCCATTTTCAAGTTTAAAGTAATTCATCAACTGAGCTACGATCTAAGCTGCGCCAAGAATAAATGTGTTTCAAAAATACGTAGTTTCCAAGTCTTTCCACAGCCATTTGAAATGTCTAATGCAATCACACAGTCCTGCAGTTTCCTTCCACTAGAAAGGCTTTTACATTTACATTAACCTCTGGGAATTGTCCTACACTACAGAAAACCATGGAGATTATTGATTTGACCACACATTACTTTGAGCTGCAGACTCTGACTTTTGACTATGTGCTTGAACAGAAACCTTTGAGTGACAGTTCTGTATTCTGACATAAGGCAATAATTACCCTGTAATGACAGCCCCAACTGAGAGCATGTGCCCACTGTTTTAAAAACAAATCCTCAGGATAAATCCCTGGCCAGGATAAATCTACACAGCCAGGCTGGGAGGTGAAAAGAGAAGGTAGTATTTTACTGATTTTTGCAAAAGGAGAACTGAAGCAGGTAGAGTTTTGATATACAAAGCCGTGTAGACACCTAATCCTCTTGAGATCACTGGTAGTTAGAGATCTAAATGATTTTTCCAGAGTTTTCCACAAAAGCGTGTTGGTCACACCAACAGGATTTATGTTTCCCTTGGGGATCTCTCTCAAGCCTCAGACGTGAATCCCTGACTCTCAGCCTCTGGCTTCAATCTTAAGAAACCAGATGACTCGGCTGGGAAGTTCCACCAGTACAGGAGGACCAGAGGACCACCTCATGCTATGGGTCTGCCCCTGTCTGCAGCATAGACAACTAACCAGTCCCTGGCTTTCAGGTGATACATGTGCATAATTGCTAAAATCTGTATCAGAGCCCTTAAACCCTTCCCTGGGAGCTTACCTGCTCTCTTCTAATACACATTTTGGAAAGCTGCAGGGCAGTATGCATTTGTCAACCAGGCCACAGAAACCTAGCTACTTCCTTACTCTGAAGGGGGAGGTAGAATAGCTCTAGGTCAGGATTAGGCATATAGGCAGACTAATGTGGGGAAACACTACCCCCATTTTATCTATACTTGACACTTGAAGCACCTAAGCTTCTCAAGAGAGATAATTCTACAATAATCACTCTTTTATTGGAGGTTATGTTTTAGATTAAGTTTTGCCTTCATGTTTGTAAAGAAAAACTGTGACCTTGAGTAGGGCTTAATGTATGAAGACTTGGAGAAAGCAGCATATTGTGATCTTTTGAAGCCTATAACATCAGATTTGGGGATGCTCAGGGGCCACAAGAGCGGGACAGAGGGCTTCAGCCTCAGAGGTATCTACAAAGTCACGTACATAAGAAAACAAAAGAGGCAGAGTTCAAATCATAGGGCTGTTTTAGGAAGGCTTCTAGTCTTGGGCACTTTGCGTGCAGGCAGTAAGTCGGCCTTGCTTGTTTGCTACATCTCATGCACGAGAGCAGGCTCAGTGCATACAAACCAGTCTGTAACAGATATCATGACATTCAAACCGGCACTTCTGAAAAGGGGCTCCAGGACACAGGCTTAGGTCTGGTGGTGAAAAGTTCAGAAAAGACAAGAGGTACATGCAAATACTTGAACAAATGTCAGCGCTCCTGTCTGTGTACCTGCAGCCTTCTCAGCCATCAAGTTCTTGTGACATTGCAGAAGATCACATCAAAACATTAAGATTAGAATTTAAATAGTCAGATAGCAATATGACAGCATTGTGATAGTAAATGCAAACACCATTCAAAAAATTCAGGAAAAAGCAAAATTCTCACAGCAACGTTAAAAATAACATATGCATAATGTGCATATGTTAATGTGCTGTCTTTCAGCCTCACATGCTGGGCTGGAGGACGGCATGGGTATTTTTTTGTATTTCAGGAACAGTTGTGACCTTAAAAATAATTCTTGCTCGCTCACTCTCCAGAGTTCACACTTAGGATTTGCTGTCTCTAATGAGGAAGAAAACTTTTTTTGTCCTCAGAATCTTAGCAATGCCATTTCAAATAATACAATGTTAAGGTTGTCATGCTACCAGTGAAAGGTGCCGCCTGAAATCCTCCCTACTGCAGATTCAGTCCAAGCACGGTAATACATTGCCCTTCAGCCACTCTCTGGCCTGATTTAGCATTGCAGGTAATTTGGCTCCTCCTAAGGACCATTAAACTGTTGACCTCTCCCTCCAGATGACCCAGTGTGGCCGTGCCAGCTGGAAGACAATGTGCCAACCAGCTGGCCCTGGCTCCACAGTACTTCATTAAAGCCATTGAAGACCTAAGACATGGCAGGATTATACAGCAATGCCATGTTAACAAGAAGGAACACTAACTTTTAGGGCTGGAAATCAGAATAGATGCGTGAGTTTCTCTGGAAAGTATATTGTCACTGAACAATAAAACATGGCACAGAAATGGGGTGATTTCATACTGCAGCATTTAACTCTGCCACTACCAGAGGATCTGTTCCCCCTCCAGCCTGGCACAGCATAGTACAAAGCCTCGAGAACCTCCACGCTGATAAAGGGTGCCCGAGTGGCAGGTTTACACCCTGGACACTCCACCACGCTCTGACCTTGCTGAGCAGCTGTAAAACCTCCCGTAAATTGGCTCACCTGCATGCCCTGGTCTGTGCTACAGAAAATGTCTCTGCACAGCATTCAGCCCTGGTTTGATTGAATGACACAAGCATAGTTTTGATCGCAGATGCTAGTCTACCATCAAGTGGATTTTGCAGCAGACAGCCAAACAACAACACATAGCAGTAATTTCAGAAAAGTACCGCTCTAGTCCTCATACTGGCCAGGTACTGAATATTTAAAGATTATGTGCCTGGGTCTTTGATTGCTCTTATACAACACAGTTCTGAAGAATGAGTACTGCATTGCTTAGCCTCAGACTCATCCCAAAGTCCTCAGTACTGCAGCAGTCTGATTTAAGTCCCCTCCCCCAAGCCAAGATTCATAATTTCCAGCTAAAGGAAAGGACAGTATCTTTGTTCGGTGCTGAAGCCCCTGGGACTCAGGAGACAAGATGAAATGGAAATTTTCTTTTTCTTCTCTCTTTTCCTTTTTAAAAAAAAACAAAACAACAGGTTTAGACGATGACCAGTATGGGCCAGATGAGACAAGATGGGTTCTTAAGAGGCTAGGTCCCTTGGTACAGAGCACAGACTGAATGTTATCAAGATGGTACATGCCAGTCATTAGGATGCTAATTGGCCCTGACAGGGCTCTGGTGACTGAAGGGAACATCCTAACCGTTACTACCTGGAAGCATTGCTGCAGGGAACAGCTCCAAGGAGCCTAAAGGAAAGAAGTGGGTGTGAAGAGGTAGAGAGATGGGGGATGTTTATAGCTCTCTACAGCAGTCTGCATCACATATTTAAACAAGAGGAAAAATACTTCTGTCTTTCTACACCACGCTGCTAAAATTTCCACTAAAAAAATTCCTTTGCGTAATTTACATTTAAATGGACTTTGCACATGAAGTAGATTACCTTGCTGGTCATGTTTACAATTACTTTCCCTCCCCCTTTCCCAGGACTCCAGGACTTTTGTCTCCAGCAGCATCTTTTCTTTCCCTGTCTCCCAACCTCTCCAATTAAAACATCAAAAATAAATTAACTTGTCAGATTTCCCCATCACAACTCTCTCCTATCGCTCTCTTCCTGTCAGAGCTTTACTTCATCTCAAAAAATTGTAGTGTGTTGATTTTTTTTTTTTATTTGCTTAGGTGGCCAGATTTGCCATTTATGTACTAGATTTCCAGCACTTTGAAAGCAGAGAATCAAAACGTTCTGAACAGCTTACTGGTCACAAAGAGTGACTGTTTCCAGTTCTGGTTGGACAGTGTTCTTGTAAGGCTGGGAGAGCATCAATGCAGAGGTGCAAAACTGAGACTGGATTACCTACAAATTAAAGAGAAGGCTGAGAGTTATCAAAATGTGGATTATTGAAAAATAAATGTTATCTGAAGGTGTGTTTTGTACTTCACTGCAAATAACCAGCAACAGTGAGTGAAGCTCTTGAACCAGCAACTCAGTGGCCTGGATGTGACAAGTTAGCTGTGTCCTTTAAGAGACCAGCTGTGAACAAGACAACTCTGCTTATAAGATGCCAGAACAGACACTTACAACACCGGTCCTCAACCCTGAATCACAGGTTAACATTTCATCCAGGCCCTGTGCACATGAGATGAAACCCAGAGAAGCTACAATCACATTTAATCTATGAAAAAAGCAAGGGAGCTCTGGAATAATATCCCTAGACAAACAAAAATGAATGTTTTTTCTGACAGCCACAATCAGGTGTCCACTTTTCTTAATCCTTCACTACCATAATACCTAGGCAACCCAGCATATTATCTCCCTAGAACTTCAGGAAGTCCAGACCAGAACCAAAGCGGCAGGTAAGATCCCCTCTCCAACCCAGTAAACTACCCAGGTGCTCCTGCACAGCCTATTACACCCCATAAATGTCAGTTCTGTGGTCCAAAAGTCTGCAGTGGATGAGAAGATCCTGGCAGAAATGAGACAAGAGCTTCCACATGTGAAGACGCTGATAAATACTTGCAGTGCAGGTAAGTCATCCTTCCTACCTTGCATGCCACATGAATTCCTAGCCTTCTAAAACATGCATACAATAAGGCTGCGTCAAGACTATATGACTAAGGTGATGAGGAGAGGGAAAGGGAGAAAAGTAACATGAAAACTAGATTCAGTTACTAGAACTCCAACAGTGTCTCCTAAAATGACTGTAGAACATAGAGGGAAGAAAAAGAAAAGCGGGGAGAGGGAGAATCCATGCGCTATCTTTTGTACTGGCATTGCAGGAATAAAGTTTCTTCAAATAGCTTGCAGTGCAAGCAGACGAAGAACGGTGGGGAAAGAGACTGAGGTCACAAAGCAGCTGGGATTTCCACTCCTCTAGCACCAACGGGGATAATGGGATCACAGTTTGCCGCCCTTTCTGCTCAACTAAACACTTTCCAGCTAGCCTCAGCACAACCCCTCCTAGATGGACTGTAGAAAAGAACATCTGAACACAGCCAGAAGGATCCTGGAGAGCCACAGAATTTGTGCCTCTTTGCTGCATGCTAGGTCTCATCTATACAGCAAACATGACTCAAGAGCACGTGCTTCCTATTGTCACTTCCGTCAAGCTCCTGCAGCCAGCTTCACTTTCGTTTGTAAATAGGTTTCATGGCTTCATAAAATGGATGTATTAGTCATGAATAAAAACCAAAAAATTACTGGGGAGGCAAGCAATACTCGATGTACCACAGTCAATAAAAGACAGAAGAAAAGAAAAATATTAGCTAGAGAGTTCCAAGAAGGTTACTGTTACAAAGAAACAAAGTATTGGCTCTGACACAAGAAAAAGCTCTTCTGAATACCAATGTGTTCCACACAGTGACAAAGAAGCTATACTTACCTCAAAGGAGATTAAGTAATACATCGTAGCACCTGAGGAAAGGGAGGAAGGTATAAAATAGAGGCAAGCAAGCCTAAACACAAAGAGAATAAGGCCCCTGAAGTCTGTTTCATATAGCTGCTTCTCCTTCAGAAAGGAGATTTGTATCTTTTCCTTGGACATTCAGCATTCAGGAAAGTGGACTTAGAAGTATAACTCCATAATAATACCCTCTTTTCCAGTCCCCAGGAAAGTATAATACTGATTTACTGCTCCAAGAAATAAATGTGCCTCAGAGTTCCATACAAGGCACTTCTGCCTTTCTGAAGTTAATCTAGCTCTAAGATGGATAAGCAAAAGGCCAACACCAGTGGAAAAATACCGCAGAAAGTATTTGTGTAGATAAAAGGAGCTTTCTAAAGGCCAGTGTGCCTGTCATGATGGAATAATTTTCACTCTGTAGATAAAGAGCTGGAGAATAAAAGTAGAAAAAGTTACAGCACACAACCAGCTCCCTGGGTACAAGGACGTGTTTGCTGGTTGGGGAGTATGCTTTACTGAAAATGCCTAATCAGTTAAACTTAAAACTGGAACTATTTCATACGGGATTCATTTGAGCAAATGTTGACATCAACATCTGCGCTAGTTACCCAGACTGCCACTACAGTTGATGGAGAGAAATAGGCACCTGCAGGGCAGGATTCATCTGTTTCCAAAGCAGTTGTCTGAAACAGGGCCAGATGAACTGTGTCCTAAAACATCTATTTCTCTTTGCTGACTGGAAGGAGAGTCCATATATCTCAGTCAGATGCAGACAGCTAGTTAGTAGGCATCGGAAGCTAATGGTGGACTCATTTCACCGAGCATCAAAATGATTGCAGCACCTCACTTGAGACTGAAGTACAGACACGGGGTTTGCAAAAATGAATTAATTTTCTTCTCACTATGATGACTGGAAATCTTACTCTGGAGAATGCAAATAGAAGCCCCAAGTTTCTATACAATCTATGTTACTAATTAAAACGAATCAAGACACAGCCGTTATAGTTGCAGAGATAGCCTTTTAAATGCAAGCAGGAGCAACACTGCATTCCTGAGCCTGCAGATTGATACTTACAGGACTTCAGTGAAGCTCAAGAGCATGAACAGAGCCACTGGAGGAAAATTCACATGACTGACAGTTTTGCTTTTACAAAATAATTCTCCCTTAGATTCATGTCGACAGAGTTGTCCCTCACCTCCTAATCTTGGGTTTAAATGCAGCTTCCACGAGCAGAAGGGAAGATAAGCCCCAGATTTCTGTTAAAACAACATATTTTTTTTTATTGGTGAACAAGGCAAATGAGTCCTAAAACAGAACTTAATTATGTAGGCTGCGAGTGTCCAAATCCATAGCCTGGCAGAAGAGCTCGTATAACCTTAACCGACCAGCCCCTGATAGAATGGGAACTCTAAGCTGTTCCCCTACCCCTCTCCTGCCAGGTGCTATTTTGTCCCATAACACAGGTGGCTGGGTGCAGGTTGCAAGAACAATCCACACAGCCCACAGCTCCTCTCTCTGTTCACTTGCAAGGGGTTCTCTGGGAAAAGCACAGGCAGGACTGGGTCACCTTCACCAGGATGCCAGCAGCCCACTGCTGGTCACCATCTTTCTCCACATGCTACTCAGGAAGAGAAGCATCCTGTGTGCATGTTCGCATCTGGAAAACATTAGACAACCACTACAGACCGGACAACTGTACCGTGTATGCAAGAAGTACAGCTCTCACCAGCCTGTAGTATAAACTGTGTGTTCCCTCCATCTGGAAGGGTTGGGCACAGCTAGGATGAAGTCTCTATTCAGGCAGGAAAATTTACTAATGCAGCAGCCATTTATTCCACATGGGTTGAAACCTCGCTGATTAAGGACCATTTTCTCATCGTGAAGTTGTACAGTGCTTACATAGCATGAGTTGCCAGTTGGGGCTCATGAACACTGCTGTGGTACAAACAAATAAAATCAGCCTTATTCAGACCAAATCCCAAAGCAGAGGCTATTTGCTTGCCCACATTCCAGATTAAATATAGAGGGCTGGGCTAACCTCTCAATTCAAAGTAAACAAGACACTGACCTTCTCCTTTGGCAAGGACAAATAGCTATGGGGAAGCTGCTTCAAGACTCAGAAGCAGTCATTTATTAAAACTGAGAGATCACTCCTACCAATGAAGGGCAAGGGGACTCCAAAAACACCTCCTCCAGCACACATGAAAAACTGTCCAATCTTAACCTCCATTTCAAATGCTAATTACTTTCCAGAATACTCATCTGAATTTTTCCTAGCTTTCATGGAGGATAAAAAAAAAAAATAGACTGGTATAGAGATCTTAATCTTTCCCTTGCTAAATGTATATAAATTATGTAATTGCACTTTTAAAGGACTATAGCAAGTGACTAGAAGAGAACTGCACAATGAACTAACACATGTGACAGAGCAGGAAAATACTTTTAAAAAGAGAAGAGCACTTTCTTCCCACAAAAAACTTGAAAAAGGAGGGTAGAAGGCACTATAATTGCACATATGAAAAAATATTCGAGGACAATGGGATGTATGGCAAGTTATTTTAATTGCTGAGTTTATTATGTACTTTAAATGACATAAAGGATGGCCAGAGCACAAGGATGGCTGCCATCTTAGAGAGGATGAAGGCACTTAAAGATACATGCTTTCTTAACATACACATCTGATAAGTTATATACATATACTGGCAGTGTAATCTAGCAGGAGGGGCTCACAAGCATTTTCTAAAGGCAAAAGCTTGTCATTATGAAAGGATTTATTAATTATTATAAATAAAATTATGAACATGGAAGTTAAATGCCTGAAAGTATTTTGCCAAAATCATTTAGCTCTGGACTAAAACTCCAAGACAAGAAGGAAAAAGCAATTAATTTTCTTATGGTAGGATTTCAGTTAAAATCCAGAAGGCAGCATACATCCATTGGTATTTGGGTTTGTTTTTTTTTTTTTTTAAAAGAGGTATGAGGCATTTATTCAACTGATGTTAGGGACAAACATATTTGTATTACTACACCTTAATCAAGGCTCTACTGTAAGGCACTGTGAAGCAGAAGAAAAACAGTCCCTATGATAAGAGTAACACAGTGGTTCCCCAGCAACAGCTCACAGGGCCATGATAAATGTTTGTAGCCTCTCCAATAGGCAAAATTAAGTGCATCCTGAATATGAGAACAGTGATATATGATAAACGAGAAGCTCAGTCTGCCAGAAACTTCGTGTTTGGCAACAGTCCATTGTTCCAAAAACATCAGAAGTCACTGAGTTAGAATATAGTACAAGAGACAGAGACAGTGTGGAGCAAAACCCAGAAACTGCGAGAGCACAAGGAACAAAAAAAGAAAACCACAGCCAGCCTGACTAGCATTCTATTGCGAGCACTCCCAACAGTGAGAGTTTTAAGCTCAGCCAGATCATTGTTTCAGGTGGGTTTTGGGGACCACAAGCTGATCTTCACTTGCAGCCCTGTGCTACCATCACTGTAAGCCAAGCAGTCAGAGAGGGCGTCTCATCAGAAGGGTTTAGGAAAGCACAAGACCTCAGCTGGGCCAGGCAAAGCGTCATTGCCCCCAGTTTCAGGGCAGATACAGGGAGGGATTGTGCACTTCACTCATGGACAGGCAGAGCATCTGCAGCACAGCCAGGTAACAAACCCCGGCTTAGTGCACGGCAGGACGTGCCTTGCTCACAACCACATCCTGCTATTCTTCAGTGCCAGTAGAAGGAAAACGGCACTACACCAAACAGTGGGAGAAATCCCTCAAATCTTCACGATATACAAAGCCTGAAGGAACACACATTATAGAAAGATTTAGTTTGCTGGCATGAAATCAAACGTATAAGCCAAAGATTATTCACAAAGATCAAGACAACCTTCAAAGAAGCCAGAAATCCAGGGGGAGGCAAAGTATTTCCAAGTAGTTCCACTTTCCTCACACAAGCCAGGGAAGCTCAGAGAAAGGATCATAAATAACGGAATTTATTTTCATTCCTTGCCTATACACTTGCTGGTGCAGTGCCCAGTGTCATTCCAGAGATGGAAACTGATACTGCACCATTTTTGGGTACTCAAAGATACCTTAAAAGGGACCTGTTCTTGGAGTAGCAGTGCCCAGTTTCTGAAATACAAACTCTTGTGATTTACCAATTGCTTTAAATAGCCTACAAGTATAAGAGCGCTTCCAAGAAAAATCAGATTTCTGATAATAAAAGCCTTTGTAAACTATCAAAGAAAGGCATTTCAACATGCGGTGGCTAAAGGTAGCCTATTCAAATTAAGGTACCTATTTAAACATCAACATAGCCAATACACTTGAGGAGGGGAGCAGCAAGAAATGAGAAGAGCCCTTTAAACCACAGGATTACCTTGGTGCAAAAATGAGATAAACCAGCCGTGAACGCTTCCAGGCTGGAGGTCAGAAAATCCTGAGTATGGAGCAGGTGTGATCTGGAACAGCCTCTCAGTGGGAGAAGTGTAAGAGAAGTAGAATGCAGATACAAAGAGAACCTGAGAGTCCACAGAAAGGGCCCCTGCCCCCTGTTGATCCCTCAGCAGCAGGGAGTCTTCCCTGGGACTGGGGCTTGGAAAGTCAGGTTGTCCTTTCCAGCTCTGAGTTCATACACAGAGTTCAATAACTTGGTAACCAGTTATTACTGGAAGAGAAGGATTTACTTAGGATTTTTTTGTGGTTTATTTCTAAAACAGAAAATTTTTTATTTTCTTTAGACAGAAACGTAACCTCTGTTTTTCATCAGTTCTCCAACAGCTCAGGAGAACACACAGCAGGAGCAACGCATGGCAAGAAGAGATAATTTAGGATCCAACCTTGAGTAGCCTGTGCAGACAGGACAGCACGAGCAGTTCTACAGTCCTTCACCACCAGAGGTGGACTTCACAGATGTTGTATTCTAAAGATTCTTCAGCTCTTATCAACAGAGGGAGGGGAAACTAACAGGTACTGAAGAACCAACATTAAAGCCCAAGAGATTCAGAGAAAAAGAAAAAGCGGCAGTGCTCTGCAGTAGCCAGGCAGCACCGGCTGCTGGATTGTCAATCAATCTCAAAGTATGTATCCTTCTTTCTACAGACTGGATACACAGGTCCTGGATTCAGCAACCCTTTCTGCAGCACACCGAAATCAGTAATCATATGAAACTTAAAGACAAAGTTACATCCACCTAGTAAGGCAGCTGTTGGAGTTGCTCTTGCTCTCTCCACTTTAGAAGCAACTTACCTTAAAACCATCAAAACATATATACAAGGACTCTGGAGAGCTTGGTTACCCTTCTGACAGTTCACCTCCTACCCTTAGTCTCATCTCTTTAGGTCAGGTTCCATCTCTTACCAGATATACACAGGGATATCAGGGAGAACACCTATCGTTAGTGGCTTAGCAACATCTAAATGACCTTCCTGCTTATACCAGAATCCTTCCCTTCATCTTGCAATATGAGGCATTTGCTGGGAGTTGGAAGCTGTGAGAGCAAACTGTCATCAAGCCACACCATTCCTTAGAAATAACAGACTAACCCTAACAGAAGTAACTGGAAAACAATATTCAGGAAGCAAAAGTCATAAGCTTTCCATAACCACTTCATTGTCTCAGAGGCCCTCGCTCTCCCCCTCTGTACACAAAGCCTCTCCCCTTTGGAAAGCGTAAAGAGACTTTTGTGTGCTCAGAACTGTAATGTGAAAACAAAATTGTGTGCTGATGATCTTGAAACGGATTCAATGAAGCAGTTTCAATTCCACCCTTCCTTCCACTCAACTCCACCCCCTCCTCCAAGAGGTAAATTTGTTTGGTTTAATACATAGGGAAAAAAAAGCAAGCTAAAAATAGTCTCCTTTTTGCCTTAAAAAAGCTAAGTCTATGAATAAACAGCCTGAAACAGGAATGCAATTAATCTACCCACCAAACTCCTACACTGCTTTCTTGTTCAGGTCTTCAAAACATTTTCATAAGGATCAAACACACAGACTTATTTCTGCAGAGCCAGTGGTATCCCAGAACTGCCTGCTTCCTTGCCTGTAAGATAAGCGGCTTTGGCATGAGGAAGAACAGGTTATGAGACTGGATGAACCAAAGATATAATCCAAGATTGTTAAGTACTAGAATATTTGAGCAATATCCTTGCATCCTAGGAACCAATATGAAAAAAATTAAGAAAAATGCACCAAGATGACACAAAAACATTTCTGTTGTTCCCCTTTATGTGGAACATTCAAATTGCATTATCTCCTAAAATCTACCTTCCCACTAAAAAGCACTTGCACTGTTACTCCTGTCTTAGACCCAAGTCACATCTGTCCCTGATAGCAATAGCTGTCAACACTGAAAGAGCAGGGTGATCAGCCATCCTTTTCACCCTGGGCTGGGAGCCAAAGCAAGGTTGGCTTATATATTTGTAGTGCAGAGCCAAACATACTTCTTTAATCTATTCTGTTTCCTCTGCTACGCTATTAGCAAGCAAGCAGATCAAAACCCAGGGACTATCCCTGCAATCTGAATATTTGATCCCTAACTTAGTTTTACCATATTCTTTTTCCACTGTATCACCAGTGAGATTCAGGTAATGCCGTAAGAGTCATGTGTACTATCAAAGCAGACAGAAGCCTCTTGGCAGAATTGCCTTTCATTCCCATATTCCCAGTTTCCCATAGCATGAGGCATCACAGCATGCTGCCGTGGAGTCCTATAGACACTGCTATGATACCTGATAGGAGTTACATTTTAAAAAAGAAAACCACCTCCCTCCTCTTACAGCAGATGTGCCCTCTGGAAAGAGAAAGGAAATGCCTCACTTTCATCTCAGAGTTCAGAGGGAATGTTTTATAGCTGTCAATCCTATCAAGGTCCTATTCATTGACACACAAGGGACAGCAACTATTTTGAGGTAGGCTGTGCAGCCATGAAATAGCCAGGCTCCGAAAAGAACTTCGTCCAGTGACATTTGGAAAGCAAGGTAAAAGACTTTCCTGCAACCCTAAAGTAAATGCTTAAAGCGAACACAAAACAAGCAGGCCAGCTGAGTTAAGCAGATGTGACTACACAAGGCAAAGCCACATGAGGAACAAAGCAGCACCTGCTACTGGAACCCCAGGTGAGGAACGCGAAGAACACAAGCTGTTTGCAACCTCTGGTGTCCCGGGTCCACTTTCACTTGGAGAGGTGAGATGCACTCAGTGATCAGAGTGGGCCAGTAGATGCTGGGATCTCATGCTTACACCTCAGTATCACTGGCATAGTATACAACCCTGCATTTCCCATCCATACACAGTGCTCGTCATCTCATTTTGACTGCTAAAAAGACTTCAGGGATACTATTTGGGCTGTGCAGAAATATTAGAGAAAGATATCCTGGTTAATACTTACGTTACTTCTTCAAACACTATACTGGAGCATTTGCTGGCTCTATGTTTACCTTCAGTTCCCATCCAAGGTGGAAAGTGTCCTTTAACAGAAAGGAAACTGGCACCGAGACTAAGTCATGCTACTTAATTCTCAGAGGGAATCTACAAGCAGACCAGGGAGTTGAAACTAGACTTGCAGAGCTCTAAGTTAGCTACCAGATCATTCTCCTTTCAACAAGCATGCATGTACTTCTGCATACTTGGGAAGTCTGGTGGCTAAACAAAAGAACAAGCAAGACAGAGCAGAAAGTCAAAGGTGGTGTGGGCCAAGGTTAGAAGCAACTGCATCAACAGGGCTGCCAGTGCAGCATCTACTATGCATCCAGCATCACACCAGGGCTGACCTGCTCCCCAGGGAGCCTTGCTCAAGCAGGTACAACTGCAGACTCCTGTCTTCTCAAGGGTGCAGTAGCCAAATGTTACAGTACAGAAAAGGCCTTTGATATCACTCATCTGCAACCTCACCCTTTGCTGCCAGCTAGTTTTAACAGATGCAAGTGCAGGCGGCTTCTGTGGGTTCAACAGGGATTCAGCTTTCCCAGGGCACTGTAAAGAATCAGAAGGGAATGGACATTGACCCAGGAGAAACAGAAAGCAGGCTTAAGTGTGTAGAAGCAATCCTCCTTTTGATGGCACGTCTTTGCCACAGCCAGTAGATTCAGCCAAATATCTATCCATACACCAAGAAGCTTCTCCTCTGAGCAGTGTTCTCTGTCAGCTGACACAGGACACATCCCACTTAAACATCTTCTCCTTCCTTCATTTTACCTAGCCAAAAATCATGGCCCACAGTAAGATTCATCCATCAGGGAAAATGTCTGCAGGCAGGATCAAGGATGTAAGTGATTAACAGGAAAAGAGGGTGGGTAGGGGGAAATCATAAGCAACCTCTGTGACAAGATCATGCTACCTTCAGCAGAGGCAAAGCTCGCTTGCAGGTTTACTAGAGGACCTCAGAGGAGACTACAGAGACTAAGCTCCCCATGGTTTTTTAGTTTTTTGTGAATAAAACAGTCACTTCTGCACAATACTAAATCAGAAGGAAAGAAGGGCCAAGCTGGCCAAGATGTTATCTCATACAACGCCGAGATCCTCATCACACCAGCACCAAGTGCTTTGTACCTGGTCAGAGAAAGGAGTGGAATTCAAAGAGTTAAGAAATCTTGATCAGGAAGAATGGCGGTAATGCAAGGTACAACTATGGCCTTGATCGATATTCCTAATACATAAAATATGCATCTCAGGGCATTTCTGCAGCACTGGAAGCAGTCTTCTGGCTGAGCAGTTGTTGTTTTTCCTTCGACTCAGCCTCACTTTTAACTACTTTTGATTAAAACAATTACTTTCACTCAATATTCAATTTCTGACAGGTATTATTCTCTATATATGCTACAAGCTGGCTCTATCCTTCCAGGCAAAACACAACAGCTCACTAGAAGCAACCTTCCTTATTTTTACAAGTCCTATATAATTTATGCATCTGCAATATTGACAAAGGCTAGAAATACACATTTTGTCCAATTCTCTTCCCTATAACCTTTCAACAAATAATGTGGGGCCTTTTCCTTTTCAAGCGTTGCTTCCTCCTGCTATTGCCATGAGCTCTTAGGAAAATCAGTTACCTGAGCACAATTACTTCCCTTTTGCCCAACCCCATAACCCAAAATGCACACCATGTCAACATTCAATGCCATTTAATTGTCCAAGTGTCCTGCACTCCCTTAAACACTTACCTTTTTTTTGGTTCATTGAGTCCTGAAGTTTTGCTCAGAACAAAGACTTGCACATGCATAGATTTGCTCCTGTCCTTCTAGTCTTGCAGGTGGATTCCACACAGGAGACACGACTGACATATTCAGCTCTCCCAACCAGCACAAGACAGGTAAATAATTATCTCAATGCCAGAGATGTCTTTGCGAGCAATTGTTACATCATCGTTTTAAAGAGTGCAAAATATCAAAATCACCTGAGTGCGTTTTACTAAGTTACTGGAAGACGAGAATTATTGACAAAAGAATCGTAGGCAAGTTACATGGACGTTCACGGATAGCCGGTTGAAGTAGCGAAGCATTTTCTTCACTGTATTTCTTTTAGGTAGAAATTCAAGAGTTTGAGGGAAATAACGACTTTCAAGAGTTTTCGTTTGGTATCCAAATAGCACTGAATTACCTAGCTCTCTTACACTGCTGAGAAAATTCCAGCCTCTCATTTTAAGAGTGTACCTAGGAACAGACTCAAGAACACTCCAGCACTGAGACAGCCTCTCCTTTCACCTGCCACTGCCTACGACCAGATGCCACACATCTATGATGTGTTTGCTTCTGGAATTCTGAACGAGTAGGGAACTTTAATCTTCTTTGCCCAAACAATACTTTTCTTTCCTCTTTTTATTTAAATAAGTTTTTCTTTCTGAAGCTGTTCTCACAAACAAAATATTTTGTCCAATTCTCATCTTGGCCATTGGATGAATAACTAGAACACACACCCAAAGCACATAGTCTTCCATTGTCCTCCCACCACAAGGTGTGCAGGTGGCCAGAAAAGAAGAGTTTGCAATGCTGAGCTTCCAGTACGAGCTTTTAGGGGCAGGGGCAGAAGGTATACATCTTGCGATTGGTAAATCAAATCTTTTTATAGTAGAGAGTGAACTTACAAAGTATAACTAGAGAAAAAGATTATTATCACAGATTACAGCTAACAAATCTTCACTGGGGAAAACAGAGCGTGTGTAGGAGAAACTCACTGTGACTGGCGGTTTTGCAGATGACACACAAGATGCAGTTGGAAGCAGCTTTTGATCTTCCGCAGCAATAACAGCCGGCCCTTCAGTGATGCCACTGCAAGATACAAAACAACAGATTCATGAGTAAAACAGGCAGGTGGTGATCAGGAGTCACTTCAGGAACAGACTTTTCAATGCAGGATTAAAGCTCCCTGCTTCATAATCCCCTTCCTGTCCCCTCTGTACTTCCCCACATGCTCTTCAACCTCAATCAAGTTTGTTACTAAAATGAAACTCAGGTCACCAAATAAAGACTGACTTATTGGAGGAAATATCTTCTTGCATATTTCCAATACAAAATTAAAAAAAACTTTTAAAATAGGTGTCTTTTTCTCATTGAATACACAGACAAACTAATAAAATGACAGTGAACATGCAATGGCAAGAGACTAAGGCATGCTGGGCATGCGGAGGAAAAGTCCAGGTAAAGAGTGCCTACAGAACAGCACCCTGTAATTTATGGTCCACCAGCATCCCAAGAAACAAGCTTTGTTGCTCCCAGGCAACAACGCACACAAAGCAGTCAGAAAAGAGCACAAGTTTATGTATCTTATGCAGGGAGAAGGTCATAGCAAGGGACAGTAAAATTGATAAATATTTCTAATCATTCAAGTTTCTGAGACTGACAAATGCCAACAAACCAAGCTCAGCTGGTGGAAGCAGTTTATGCAAATAACCGCAAATGAAAAGCATCTTGTGCTAGGAATGGTAAAATTGCAGAAAGTGATGCTGCACAGGGAAAAGTAAAGTTATAGCTACACTCAAATGCATAGCAACATTCAAATGCATGATCAACCAACAGTTTATTTCTACCTACAGAAACAGCAGTAAGGTCTGTACTGTAAACAAATCTTTTTGAAAAATAACAACCCCTTCCTTTTCCATTGCAGCTTTAACGTTACAGTGGATAGTGAATTACACCACTATTTTATGCCACAAGACTTTTGCTAGTATATACATCTCCTTAGCATTAAGTTTGGAACTGCAGAAAGATTTTAGTTAAGCACAATGCAATTAGCCCTACTGTGAATTACTTAGGATTAAAAAGCCAATCCCTACAAAAGGATTATGATATCCTTACTGACCACGGATAACCAAGACTGCAGTTTATCTACCCACGTGAAAGACATTCGGTCTGTAAATCAACTGTGCCTCATTTGCCATAGCGTAACTGCTAGTTTTTGGGGGGTTGGGTTTTTTTGTTGTTTTTTCTTTGTTTGTTTTTTGTTTTGTTTTTTAATCTTGCTATTTCAGGTGCTTAATGCCACTAATTTCCAGAAGGTCTAGAAATCTAGCACAACAGAAAGCAGACTACATCCTTGTTACACACAGGAGCATTGCTGTCTGACATTTCACTGCCACATAAGGAGAATCAGCAATGCGTTCCCTAAACATTGCTTTGTTTTGGTTTTTCTAAAACAAAGGACTAAGGAAATAGATACGAAGTATTTCTTGAGAGAGCTGCCTGATGATTTTTAGATTTGAGTTTTCTCCTAAACTTGACAAATACCAGAAGCAACACCACCTTTTAAGGCAAAAGGCAGCTGAAAGCAAAATCCTTCTTTTGAGCCAGAGTGACTCATAATAGCAAAGATTTTTCCTAGAAAAACAAATTCAATCATGAAGCAAGAACAAGCTAGAAGCCTTTGTAATAACAATGGAAATGAATCCTTCTTTCCCCATGACTTTTGTGGACTGGTGTTGGCTGGTTCAGCAGGTGCTCTTGGCTAATGCAAAAAAGAAAACAAGCTAGACAGACTACTGCCTTGACCCACCATTCATTTGCATCCTTAGAGAGTACAGTACAGTAAGCACAAGCACAGATGTACAGGAACACATTTCATGCCTTATCTTTTCCATAGCAATGCAGGAGGAAGTATGTATCTGAAGCTGTATCTACACTGCAGTCACACGTGCTTTCAACACAGTTGACAACTAGCTCAAGAGATAAGGCAGTGAAGATGTAGAAGCATGCACAGAAGGCTGCTTCGAGTAAGCCTGTGTAGTCGTGTATAACCCAGTACCACCACATCTTTATCATGCCTGTTAAACAACGTTAACAAAACCTAGGTCATGTACAGCTATTCAGACTGCAACCCTGCCTCCTGAAATAGAGGTTGTCACTGCCATCAAAAGTGACAGCATTAAACTAATGACAGGATGTGATCTCAGTAGGCTGCGTCTAAATCTTTTCTGTAAGTCTAGAAGACAAGCAAAATCCTCCTCTGAGTATCAGTCATTGCATAGATTTCCCTTGACCTGTCCAACACGCGAGCCCAGGCAACTACAGTTGCAAAGAAGGTGCTGGCACCACAAGCAGAGAGACAAGGGCTCCACTTCCTGCTCCACAAATGACCTACTGTATAACCCCAGGTAAAAAAGTTTGTTTGTGTCCCACTTCCATTCTCGGGTTGATTTTTTTTTTTCCCCCTTTGTCTCCTCTTTTGACCAGGGACCATCTTTTACAAGATGTTTATGTCTATTTATCATGTGTTGCTGAACACAACAGGGCCTCTAAGCATTAACTTTAATAACAACGGGAATGTCAGCTGCAGTGCAACTCCGATTAGTACTACAAGGCTCCCCTCAAACCCAGCTACACCAGACATTCTGCTCCAGAGACCAGAGGCATGTGTTTAATGTTTCTGTCCTGGATTGTGCCAAATGCTTCCTGGATCTCTGATGTGCACCACACAACCTGGACTCCATCTAAAGAGAAGTCTCTGACAATTCCCAACTGTTTAGGATATTTTTTTCAGGCTAACATTACAGGTTCTTAAGGGGAAAACTACAGCTTAGCAAGAGAGAGTGAACTGAGTCCTAATGCCTAAATGCAAACTGATTATAGACATGTCACAGACAGCTCAGCTTTCCAGGAATTTGGACACCCTGAGCTAGACAAGAGTCCTACTCTCTGATTTTCTTGCTTTGAAACACCTGCGCTTGCTCTCCCCACTCTCCTGTTCTTCCCTTGGCACTACTGTCAGACAGAGATCAAGGTGACTTTCTGCTTGTCCTGGTTTGAGGTAAAAAAGAACCAATTTGCTGTTTAGTAATTTTACTTTTCAGCTAAGCCTCTTCTAACTACCAAAATGAACAGAATATCGTACAGAAGCTGTTCACTTTCACAGTGATAAGACCCATGTTTATACTTGATGCCAAGGAATGGTATGCAGAGAGGCTCTTGCTTATTCTTAGTGCTATAACAACCAAGGCCAGCCAACTTTGTTACTTGCCCCGTTGGAGGGTCTGAAGCAGAAAGCGTAGAGGGGTCACAGCTGCGAGGATGAGCGGACAGAACAAGTGACCCAAAACTGTCTCACATGACCCAACACTGTTCCGCATGATATTCTGGTCTCTAAATTGGAGAGACATGGATTTGACAGATGGACCACTCGGTGGATAAGGAACTGGCTGGATGGCCGCACTCAAAGACTTGCAGTCAACGGCTCGATGTCCAAGTGGCATACAGTGACAAGTGGTGTTCCTCAGGGGTCGGTACTGGGACCAGTACTATTTAACATCTTCGTTGGCGACATGGACAGTGGGATTGAGTGCACCCTCAGCAGGTTTGCCGATGACACCAAGCTGTGTGGAGCGGTCAACACGCGGGAGGGAAGGGATGCCATCCAGAGGGACCTGGACAGGCTTGAGAGGTGGGCCCATGCCAACCTCATGAAGTTCAATAAGGTCAAGTGCAAGGTCCTGCACATGGGTCAGGGCAATCCCATGCACAAATACAGGATGGGCGGAGAATGAATCGAGAGCAGCCCTGAGGAGAAGGACTTGCGGGTGTTGGTGGATGAGAAGCTCAACAGGACCTGGCAATGTGCACTCGCAGCCCAGGAGGCCAGCCGCATCCTGGGCTGCATCAAAAGAAGTGTGGTCAGCAGGTCAAGGGAGGTGATTCTGCCCCTCTACTCTGCTCTGGTGAGACCCCACCTGGAGTACTGTGTCCAGCTCTGGAGCCCCCAGCATAAGAAGGACATGGACCTGTTGGAATGGGTCCAGAGGAGGGCCATAAAGATGATCAGAAGGCTAGAGCACCTCTCTTATGAGGACAGGCTGAGAGAGTTGGGGTTCTTCAGCCTGGAGAAGAGAAGGCTCTGGGCAGACCTTATAGCAGCCTTCCCAGTAGCTGAAGGGGGCCTACAAGAAAGCTGGAGAGGGACTTTTTACAAGGGCATGTAGTGATAGGATGAGGGGCAATGTCTTCAAACTAGAAGAGGGTAGATTTAGATTAGGTATTAGGAAGACATTTTTCACTATGAGGGTGGTGAGGCACTGGAACAGGTTGCCTAGGGAAGCTGTGGAAGCCCCATCCCTGGAAGTGTTCAAGGCCAGGTTGGATGGGGCTTTGAGCAATCTCATCTAGTAGGAGGTGTCCTTTCCTGTGGCAAGGGGGTTGGAACTAGATGATCTTTAAGGTCCCTTCCAACCTAAAGCACTCTATGATTTTATGAAAACTGACCAACAGGGTATTCCATCCCATCTGCATCATGCTCAGTACAAAAGCAGAGGGATCAAAGGGTCAGCTCTTTTTCTTCAATGGCCAGCGTCCGAGGAGGACTGTCTGTTCATCTGCCTTTGATCCCAATCATGAATCCAGATCCACAATCCAGTTCCTGTCCGTCACTGAGTCCAGTCTGGGACTTCCACAGTGCCTGCTCGTGACATGACCGTCATCCTGGGAGCTTGATACAGTTTTGTATATGTTTCATTATTTTTATTTTATTATTAATGTTTCATTAAAGTAGTTTAGTTCCTTCTAAACTCGTAAGTCTTTTTCTCTCTCTACCCCCTCTTCTTCGAGAGACAAGTGGGGGAGAGCATCTGTCATTCACCTCAGTGGCCATTCCAGCCGAAACCACGACACTGCTGTGACCCAGGGCGGCTGTTCCTTGGGGCTTATATTTCTCTGCACATTGGTCAAGGAATCTGGTTTCTAAATGCAGGACATCTCTCAGTGCCCTAGTACTGTCCAGAGCTTGCTGCTACTTCATAGAATGGTTTGGGTTGGAAGGGACCTTAAAGATCATCTAGTTCCAACCCCCTTGCCATGGGCAAGGACACCTCCTATTAGATGAGATTGCTCAAAGCCCCATCCAACCTGGCCTTGAACATTTCCAGGGATGGGGCATCCACAACTTCCCTAGGCAACCTGTTCCAGTGCCTCACCACCCTCATAGTGAAAAATGTCTTCCAGATATCTAATCTAAGTCTACCCTCTTTCAATTTAAAACCTTTACCCCTCATCCTATCACTATAAAGAGTCCCACCTCATCTTTCCTGTAGGCCCCCTTTAAGTACTGGGAAAGCTGCTATAAGGTCTACCTGGAGCCTTCTCTTCTCCAGGCCGAACCACCCCAAATCTCAGCCTGTCTGCACAGGCCCCCTGATCATCTTTATGGCCCTCCTCTGGACCCATTCCAACAGGTCCATGTCTTTGTTATGTTGGGGGCTCCAGAGCCGGACACAGTACTCCAGGTGGGGTCTCACGAGAGCAGAATAGAGGGGCAGAATCACCTCCCTTGACCTGCTGGCCACGCTTCTTTTGATATGGTTGGCTTTCTGGGCTCTGAGTGCACATTGCCAGCTCATGTTGAGCTTCTCATCCACCAACACACTCAAGTCCTTCTCCCCAGGGCTGCTCTCAAGCCATTGTCCTCCCAGCCTGTATTTGTGCATGGGATTGCCGCGACGCGCATGCAGGATCTTATACTTGGCCTTGTTGAACTTCATGAGTTTTGCACAGGCCCACCTCTCAAGCTTGTTGAGGTCCCTCTGGATGGCATCACTCCCCTCCAGTGTGCCGACCACACCATACAGCTTGGTGTCATTGGTAAAGTTGCTGAAGATGCACTCAATCCCACCGTCCATGTCATCAACAAAGATGTTAAACAACACCGGTCCCAGTACTGACCCCTGAGGAACACCACTCACCTCTGGTCGCCGCTTGGACATTGAGCTGTTGACTGCAACTCTGAGTGCGGTCATCCAGCCAATTCCTTATCCACTGAGTGGTCCAGCCATCAAATCCATGTCTCTCCAAGTTAGAGATGAAGATGTTGTGTATATCTTCCTTACATCAGCAATAACCCTGTCAACCATATTCCTGCAACATGTGCTTCGTTCTTGTCTCTGAAAACCACTGGATTGATTTTACTTTTTGGAATTATTCTTTAAAAAGTCCAGAATAAGGGACTGTAGCACACTTGCGTATCAGCTCGTAAACTGATGAGCACACGTAACCTCCATTAGAGTTAGTGAAAAGAGCAGATTTGCTGCTCAAGCCCTTAAACATCCACTTGCACCCTGCATCCTGTGTGTGAGCTTGACAAGGTTTTGTTAAAATATTTGCATCCTGTGTTTTTACTCACAAAGGCACCTGTCCTCAGCCCTTAGCGCTGAAAGCTGCAAGGTCTGTGATCTTCCTTTGACTGTTCCCAAGTTTCAGCCTGACCCGTGAGAAAGTTCCCTCTTCTCCTGCAGAGAAGCTTTTACTGTTATCACTTTTACTCCCAAGTACAGAGCAGAAAGATGAGGCTTTAAGTTCTTACCTACCCTGGGCACTCTAGGTGGAATCAGCAACACAGCCCATCGTTTGCATAGGATGAGACTGTCCCAGTGCAGCCTGAGAAGGCACTTACTCCTCAAAGGAGGTAAACCTGCAAGCGAGGCTGAAACGTAGCAGACTCCTGAAAGCCTCTGTGCATCAGCCATTGCTTTCATCATTGTCATCTAACTCTCAACATCTGCCTTTGTATCTAATATAACTAGATACCAAGGAGAACAGTGCTGTATTGTTAAATAAACTAGGTTACTTTGAGACCAGAAATTGTTAAGGAGTTTTAATAACCATATGAAATCCAGAGTGTTGTGTTAGACAATTTATTCAGGTTTCCAGACATCACCACTGTTACCCAGGCTTACACAAGTAGGGCTAAGGAGCCCTGTGAACACCCAGCACTGGACATACAACCAGAGATAATGGCACCAACTCAAACAGTAGCACTTGTGGCACAAAGTCCCCCAACCTCAGCCACCATGGAAACAAGCAGAGGTTCTTTCTCTGTGGGACATCCTACACCTTACTGGAGGGCACAAGAGCAGCTCCCACGACACCCTTCTGTACCTGCCAGAAGGGAGAAGCTGCCTGAGGCTGACCGTTCATTCATAATTCAGACACTATTATGACGTGCACAAATAATTTAGTAGTTTCAATATTCATAATTAAAATAAAAGTGATTAGAAGTCCGGAATGTGAAACCTTTATTAAGGTCAGCAGCTTTAAACTTGGTTTCCATTTTTAGCTGTTATGCCTGAAAAAGGGCTGATTCTCCCTGCTTAGTAACTATGAAAACATGTTTAGATTATGTCTATGTTTAGATTAAAATACCCCATGCACTAAAGTTCAGCATGCAAATTTGTCAAGGAACATACATCACCATTCATTTAACTAAGCAGTTACACAATAAATGATACATTTATTCAAGTTGCAATTTTTGCAATTTTTAGATGAATGAATGATGGATTTCCTTTTTACTAAAGTGGGGGTGGGGGGTTGGTTTGTTAGTTTCTTCTGTCGTATTGTGGTTTTTTGTTTAATTTTTACTTCATGTCAAGCTGTCCTTGGAGGAAAATTGAAACCCAAATAAAATCTGCAGAAACAGCCTTTAGTTACTACTTAAACTGCCCCAAACTTGATGGCTCACCAAGAGAAGAAAGTAGATTTAACAAACTTTACATTTTAAATTGTTTTTAAAATAGTATTGTCTATAGCAAAAGAAAGTAAGGAATTGCGACTGGTTCTACCAGAATAAAGAGAATATCTCACCGTCCTTCATTTAGATTGTCTTCAATCCCTCCCCAACCCAAGCTATATGGCATTCTCAACTCGCAATCAGTCTCACAACTTCACAAGTTGCCTGTCATGGAACTGATATTGCTGTTAAACTTAAATGACAAATATTCTCCCTACACCTGCAGAATAGGCTATTGCTCTCACAGGTTATCCTGGCACTCCAGTAAACTCTTTTTCCAGACAATTAAACCATTGATTTCCTGCAGTTCAAGCACTTTCATTTTCCTTTAAAGCCCTAGCCAAACCTGCACTGGTAAATAGTTTTTAATTTAAGTGCTATTAAACGGTTAGGGAAAGTTTAAATCTTAACCTGATTTGTCGTTATTTCAAATTCACCACTGAAGAGGTTTCTTTCCAGAGAATATATTTAATTTCATATATACGATTATATACACACACAAATATAGACACAGCACTGTTTAAACGCATTAATTCCAATACTTGGCCAGTAATTCTTAGAATTGCTCCAGGGCTTTCAGAAACATAAGGTGTTTTTAAAATATGACAGGTACTTAGCTCCCAAAATATATTGTCAGTGGACATAGCCAACTCTCTCTCACTGTAAGCCTTTAGGTAGAGATTATAGGTATTTTCTAAAGAAGTTACTCCAATTCCCAGAGAGCTGACACACCTCTTGTAGTACCAGAATATTGCATACATTTGTCCCTCTGTCACCCTTCTAAGCACAAGAACGAGTATCCTTCCCATGCTGCGATGGGCACAGACCTGAGACACTATGAGGAAGGTAACACCAGCAACAGCAGGATCCTCCCCACTCCCTAATCTCACTCTGAGCAAGGGGAATGCAGCACTGCCTGAGCTAACTGATGATTTACTAGCTAGGTCCAGGGTCACACCACAGTCTTTCAGAGGCCCACCTAATATTGTGGCATGACACTGAGTCACAGTAACACTTCAAGCTGCCCTGAGATCATCCACAACACTTGACATCATGCAGGAAGACAAAAGTGACCTTCCCAAGGAGTCCGCCGCAGAGCTGGGAGACGAACTAAGTACCCTCACACTCCCAGTAAGCGCCCAGCTCCACAGGGAGCAACAACCAGGTAGATGCCATTCCACAATCATGCCTTGAGCAAACACTTAGAAGCACTGTGGAGAAGCAAGGTAGACAGGAGAATCAGTCAGTGTAGGCAAAGAAAATTTTGGTGTTACCAACAACAGTTTACACGTAATTTAATTTCCTACCCCAATCAATCAACTGAAGCACTTAAGGACACAGCACTGTAAGTTTTCTAGTGCTTTAATTTCTGCACGGTACTAACTTTTTTTTTTTCCCCTCTTTTAAAGCTTTTCAGCTTTTTCTTTTAACCTAGTGACTTAAAATGACTGTTATCTTGGTTTCTTTGCTGTCGATACACCAAGACACACGTTTTGCTCCCAGTACGTCTCCAAGGCACTAAACTACATCATACCATTTTTACCATGGTATTTCCAGGGGGAAGACACATCTATCCAATCATTGCCCTTTGTGGTAACTTCACAGAGTTAAAACAATACATTCCTAATTTTGAGGCAAATCTAGATCTTTTCATCTCCTAAACCAACCATCCAAAACACACAAACCAAGTTTTCCATCTCAAGTTGTAGCAATTCCCTCTGCTCTGATCCTCCATCTGGCCATACAGTAACTGAATCTGGTCACAGGCCCCCGTGCTGGCAGAGTAACGTAGCATCGGCCGTAAGCACGTCAGCCAGCTATTATAAAATAACACACTCTTGCTGGGCCAGAACTGCTGCAGCTATGGCAGGCACTTTGTGGTAAACGAAGAGCTCCTCTGCAGTAATTTAAGAGCACTGGTGTTTGGCAACGGTGTGATCACTGGATGTGACCTAGTCAGTGGGTGAAATAAAGCACAACTCAGATCTACCTGGGCCAGGACAGCAGCACTCACATTGTCCAAACAGTTCTTTACTTTGACAAGTGTTGCTCTAAGTAACTTTCTGACAGTCTTAACTGCTGATTATCCCTACAGACTCACAGGCCCATGTCCCCTTCTGTCTTGCTTCCAGCCAAACCCCTTTAGGCACACACTTATTCCCCCCTCTCGTCACTGAGCATCCCGAGGAATTCACGACCTGCTGCCCTACCGTTCTCAAATCCTACAAAAATTTGGATGCCTTGCGTAACACATAGTCCCAGTGACGGGATGAGAGGTTCGTTATAGGACAACTGCACAGAATACATAGAAAATTTATTTATGGTCTATACAGGAGTCAAATTATCACCTTTCAGGCAGGATCAGTAACAGTTTCCAACCCACATTTATATGCAAAGTTCAGAAAGCATCTAAACCAGTACTTAGATACTAGATATCTACACCAACGATACTGAACAACTATACACATTGCTGGTACCTCAAACACCTTCCCTCTGGAGAAGGATTTAAGAAACTCCTTTAATAGGATCGTTAGCAACACAAGGCCTTAGAAAAACCAAATGCATCTCATAAAGAATCAACATTGTTTTCCGTGCTTGATTTAAGTCCTGCTGTAGAAATGAAGGTTGGCCTAAAACCACTGCAAATATTTTGGAATATTTCACACTCAGTAAAGAGTCCCTAAATGGCTTCGGCATCAACATATTTAAATTATTTAGAGGTTTTTCAGAATTTTTGTGCCAAGTCAGTTACAGTAATGCCACATCACACCATATCAGTTAAAGCAACTGACAGCAGATGCAGTTCTTTACCTCCTCGCCAGACCCCTGTTATACAGGCAAAGCAGTTATCAATTGGACTCAAGTGTTCACTTCTCTGTCCCTCAGTTCTCGCACACAATAGAGAGAACATTCTGACTAATTGGTCCATCTTGAGACCAAAATCTGCCCTTTGATAGCAGAAATCTCTCACAATACCTATTTATTATGTCTAGCTCAGGAAATTTCTGGTTTTGTTTGGGGCAGACTGGGCAGTACAGCATACAAATAATTACCTGCTTATACTTAACAAAAATGGGGGAAACCAGGAAAGAAGATATATATGCATATAAAAATATGAAAAAAATAAATGCAAAGCTCCATACAAGTCCATGACAAGACTGAGAGCCCATCTTGGAGCTTCAGAAATATACAGAAGACAAAAAAGGGTCCATCCTCAGGAAAATTCAAATTTAAAGCATTTCACTTTGATTCTGTCTTGCGGTTTGCTACAATCGGGCAAGAGTTGGTCAAGTAGATTAAATGGTACAGGTGGAGATTAAACTGGCAGGGTCAACAGCTGCACTAGCCACTGGTATTCTAACGGCATTATAGCTAACCAGCATATTTCTTGGTAGAATCACACCAGGCCCACAAGTCAGTAAGAACCATGTCTTTCTTTACCTCTCCCCAGCAATTTCTGCTATCTGCCTTTGCTCTTCTGTCTCATCTTCAGCCTGGCACAGCCTAAAAGTGCTCTCTAGTTTATACTTCATATGCATGTTGTTATTAAATTTCTACAGCTAGTGCTGTACACTCTTGCAAACACAATGCTTGGCTGATGCCCATCCATTACAACTAACATGCAGTACTCTAATGAAGACAAAACGCCTCTCAATCCAGAACCCAAAAGCAAGCAGGCCCCTTACAGAAATGCCTGCTCATACAGCGCTTTATGCATCATTGATGCGCTGGGGTTGTCTGAGGCCCATGAGTTAGCTGATCCCTGCCCTGAGCAGATGGCCAACCAAAGCACATATTTCATTTTCAACTATGAGAAATGCTGCTGTTGCTACCTACATTGAGACTATACTTAAGAAATATGCTGTGGCTGTATCAAAACTTTGCATTGTTTAAGATACAAGTAAACTCCTGCTATGAATATAACATCCTCTCGCTTCTGGTCTGCTTTAACATTAGGCAGTCCATAGAAGGATAAGGCAGAGGGATGATACCTCACAGCTGGATGGGAACAAGAGCAGTAAGTCAGCCACAGGAAGTCAAGCAAAGTCTGGAACTGGCTGGAAGAAAGTAATTCCTCATTATGGGCAGGCTGTGAAGTGTAAGCTGATAAAAGTTGCTTATGTTCTACAGAGCAGGAGAGAGGCTTAAGAAACAACATTCAAATTTAGAAATAGAAGTTGTTTCTTGTACCTGGTCCATGCTTTCCATGATACACCAATGCCATAAGATTCCCAACACTAAATCAGGAACACAATTCCATCTCCAGCCAACACAAATCCAGCCAGCAGTTCCACACTATCTCCTTTCTATACCTTAATGTCTCAATGTAGGTGACTCGTATCAATAATTACTTGTTCCCACTTACTTCCACTTCCCTGTAAATATGATTAAGGCACCTACAATTAGATGACAGTTCCTGATACAAGGAACTGGTGATATTTCTTCACCACACAAACATACACATAGCTGTGTCCTCCCTGCACCCCTCCATCTGGAGGGAAATCCAACAGCTGGGGGAGGCAAGGAGGAAGAGTGTGGGAAAAGAGGAGGATGAGACTCAAAACAACTTGGAAGCCATCCTCCTTCCCAGCAAAGGAAGCACAGATTACCCTGAAGATTCATGTGTGCCTGTCCACATTAACAAAGCTACTAGGGACCTCAAGCTCCCCTCAGCCCTTCACAGCCCTGCCATGCTCACTAGGACACAGGTTCTCAGGTGGGGTGAAATGCATGAAACTCCTCCCAGTTCCATGAAGCAAGGACAGTTTATACTGACTAGTGATCTGGCTCAACATATCCAAGGAACTCATTAGCTATTCTAAACAGCAGGATATTACAGTAAATTATGACAGCTGCTGTGTGTAGCTTTTCAAAACTCTTTTCTACGCCTTCAAATAGAGCTAGCATTGAAGATGTCCTTTACTAGGGAAAAAAACATCTATAAATCAACGCCCTGTATATAGTCCAGCAGTCTGTAAGTGTTACTTGACAGATTTTACAAAACAGCAATGCACATATTGTAAAGGTTTTTGTAACACCAATTCACATGTACTGCTTTCAGTAAAAGGAAACTCAAAAATACTCTCCTCTTCTCATCATCCCCAAAGTAAAGCCTGACATCCTCCTTCCGTCCTCCACGAACCACCCGGTTCTCCTTTTTGACTTTAAAATCTTGCATTTCTTTTACTTTTTAAAAGCACGTGAATAAAGACACAGCCTGAATTCATGAGGAAACAAAAAAAGGCTTTCCTACACTTTCTGAAATCTCTTGAATTCTAAATATTTAAAAATATTATCTTATGCCCCTCTACACTAATACCTCTCTACAGCCCTCAAAGTGTCACTCCACCTCTACACATCTTCCAGTCTCTCCCATGCCCTTGTGCTGTACTTACTGCAAAACAATTGACACAAGGGAGCAGACAGGACAGGATAGCTTGGGCCCTTTCACCTCCTGTAAATTTGTGCAGTATGTACTGTCCCTGCCTCACAGACATCACAATTTAAACAGATGACGCTGGGAGAAAAGAAAAACAATTTACCTCATTTATAGGTTTTCAGAAGACTAAGAATCTTGCTCATGATCACACAAAAAAGTTTATGGCAGAAGTAAGAACCGAACTCATACGTCTCCACTCATTAGTGTGACTTCAATAATGTCTTTCAAGAACAGTGCGTCCAGTCATTTCTTACCATGAGAGGTCAGGAAGGACTTTGGCTGCAGACATTTTTCTCTCATTCTCCCCCACCTGAGAAGTGATCACGTTTTCCTGGACTTCATGACTTGAATGCACAGGTAAATGTCACATGCATAAACAGTTACAGTTCTATCTGCAACAAATGAGTTATGTCATTATTCATACTGATGGTAACAGTTCTCTTGAGTACCATAAGAAATACCCTCACAAAAACATCCCAGTGGAGTCCCAGGCTCATTTGTCCAACTATTTGCCTTCTGAATTAATGGATTTGAATGTCTATCAATACATGGAATGTTAGGCCCATATAAGAAAGAGGACTAGCAAAAATAATTCCTGCCGACCCATCCCTCTTGGAAACTCCTTCAGTTGTGTCTGCAAGATAAAAGAAACTAATAGTCTACAGGTCCTGGGAAGAAGAAAAAACCAACCAACTGGGGAGGGAGGGTAGGCAAGTGGGAAAACAATACATCAAAACAAGCTGAGAAAGCCATGCATTTATTCCCTCATGAAAGCGACCTGAAGAGAGCCCAGGGCTGATACCTTTTTGAGTAGAAGATTCAAGCAAGCAAGAAAAGAACAGGAGACTGAAGCCCACTGACACCTTGTTATAACTCTGATTGAACACAGGAGGAGGCTGATCTCGCCAGCTCAGGACAGCTCTTCCCATCTTGCGCTCTCACAGCACAAAAATAACTTCACAAGACTAGTGCAATCATTCAATGCCTCCACGCCCTAATCCCCACTGTAGCAGCATAAATCCCATGCCATAAAGCTACAGTTGCAAGGCAGCATACTACAAGGAAGAGGAAGTGATTCTAATTACAGCTCTGACCCCTTCACTCCTGTACCTGCAAGAAAGTCAAGTTTAAGGAATCCACTTTACCAGTCATGTCTTTGCCATGGCATGCAAAAGCCACTCCACTTCGTATTCTGAACTAGCCAGGTGGTGTAGTACATTCTCCATCTCCACACCCAGGAGCCTCTCAGCAACTCCAGCTGGCCATAATTACATATAAACTTCTAAAGAGAACATGACAGGCACTTTTGAAAGGGGAATGAGCTTAGCAAATGATCAAACTTGAGGACAATTTCCATAATCTCCCAGTTAGCATCTACTGCACTATCTAAAAATTGTAATGTGCTTTTTCAGAGTCTTTCCCTTTTTAGAGGCTTTGTGAGAGTAACAGTCCACATGCACGCCAGCCGAGTCACCAACTGGAGGCGCTTCACATGCCTCAGTTCTACCCTCACATCAACAACTCCAGTTTAAAAGCCAGAGCAGAGAGAGAGAGAACATAAAAACCAAGTTCATCAAGTTCCTCTCATCTCTCACTTGCTAAACGGAACTATATTTACATTGGTCAGCAGCATCTGTCAGGGAATTAATACAAAAGCAAGCATTGTTTTGGCCAATTTATCAAGTAACACGGATATTTTCTGAACAAACACTTCCCTCGCCCTATTAGTTGCACCCATCTAACCACTGTGCCAGTAAAAGCACACAGAAGAGTCTCTTTAATAAGAACAGCAACAGGAATGAAACAAAAGCATTGCAATGGGTGCAAGAATAACTCTTTCAGAAAAGCACCAATATGTTTAAATAAAAATACTAGCTTAATAAAAGCAAAAACATCGCTTCCCTTCAGATAAGAAATAAGTAATGTTTAATCAAAGTAGTCATTTTGCACTGATGGAACCAGTCCAAGTACTGAAAAATAAGATTTTACTGACAAAGCTTTCCAGTTCATAGCCACCAGGGTTATTATCCCAGAATAAAAATGCCTGATACTGGTATAGTTTGCACTCCTACAAAGAAAGTTGGAGTACTACATCTATACTACTTTAACAGGGATACTCAGTAAAGTATTTGCCCTCCCTTTCAACTCACAAATGTAAATAAACACCATCACATATTGTGGGATAGGCCCATTGCCAGGCAAGGGAACGCTAAACAGCACAGATGTGAAGAGCTGGATTCCACAAAAGGAGTGGCCATTGGTGAAGAGAAGAAAGCATGCTTTACCCTCTGGTTCCTGTTTTCTTTTTAAGGAGCATGCAACTTTTGTGGATCTTGCTACTGGGCACATTTTGTAAGGCAGAAAGCAATTTCATTATAGATTTGTCTCTCTCTTCTCCTAATGCTTCCTTTGTAAGGTCAGCAAGTAAAGTTTCGGTAAGGTCAAAATTGGCTTTTCACCCTCTAGAGACCCAACTGGTCTTTTCAAGCAGTTTAATAGCCTCTATCTCCTGAAAACATTTCAGTTGTGTGGGTGGCTCCTCTGATTCCCCTTGCATTATAAATTTACCTGCAAGTCCTACAGACAGCATAAAGCAGACATTACACAGCGCAGCCACCAAGTGACATTTTTATGTTGAATACACATAGATTACAGGAGCACATGGCAAGGATAACATCTATCCTCCAACACCTATCAAAGCTAAGGAGACTTCGGACCAGCACACAAGGCGGCCAGGTTGATTCTGTGACAATATCCATGCAGCTTCAGCTTTGCTCCACCTTTAGGTGCATCATAGCACATTTTCCACACCTGTTACACTAGTCATCAGCACGTTCTTCCAAGCAGAGCTAGCCCTGCTTAGGAGTATCAGAGAGGTTCTTGACTGAACAAAAGTTTCACCTCAGAAGCAGCAAAGTTCTGGAAGCCCAGCAATTAAAGACATTTGCCGGAAAAGAGGACAACTCTGTTCTGTATGTGGGGTGCAACATGCTCCAATGAGACCAGTGTCTAACACAGACCAGTCCTCAGTCTACAACATTTCAGTTATTTCATATAGCAGAAAAGAAAGCAGGTACAACAGTGTGGAAATGTGAACTGACAGTGTGCATGTTCATGTGTATACTTGTACATACACATTATTATAATATTTATTACATGTACTCATTACATGCTTCTTTATTACATGTACTACATAGAAGATCAGTATCGAGAAAGAACATGGCTCCTTCACACGAGGCACCATACCTGTCCACCTTTAACATGCACAGGTTAGTTTATACATGCCTCAGACACAAGCTATGATTTTTGTACATCTTAGTCTTTACCGCACATTTTCTCATCCGTGAGACATCGGTTCTCATCATTATGAAGACCAGAAAATACACTAGCTCAAGGTTTGACTTCAGAGTAGACTACCCGCTCTGATTACTTACACTGCATCTGATGCTGGTTTGCAACACTAGTTTGCTGGTACTAATGTGATTATCAAAACAACCAGTCTGAACCACGTACTCCAACAAGCTCAGTTGTACCTGGGTACAGCTAAGGGCACACAGACACAGTCAGGAGTGCCTGGGTCTGAGGCAGTTCCATTGTCACTTTTATCAATATGTAGGATGCTGCTGAAAGGCAATCTGGCTCATACTCCCCTCTGCCTACCTGCTCTTCACCCATCTCCTCTCTCATACTGACACAACCGTCCAGAATCAGCTGTGAAGTTGGTAACTCTGAAGGAAAAAAAAAAAAAAAAATCTGGCATAAGGAAAACAGTGAGCCACAGGCAAGAGGAAGTCACGACCATCCCTTTCTGCAGTACTCTAGATGTACATTGCAAAAACATTTTAAATTCATTACAAAAAGCAACCCCTGGAGCTATAATCCAAGCACATTTTGAAGTGTCACATGAGAAGTCCTAGACAGCATATATGAAACTTCAGATAAGGCTCTTATGCCTGGGTTAACACACCTATACCTTACATAATAAAGAAAAATAATCACAATCCCTAATATATAAAGGTTACAATCCAAGCACGCAAACATAAATTATACAAGTACGCAGTGAAGACTGACAGTTGAAGACAAACTTACTATCTGAACTGTAAGTCAAAGCATTACTTCAGATTCAAAGTTGGTGCTAGACTGTGTTGGTTTTGTCATTGCCGCTACTTGAGATTTCAAAAAAAATTCACCTGTGCATCCAAACTGTCTTCAGGAATTTGTCAAACATTTCTGAACAGCTTAACAAAAATTTGAGAAGTGGATCAAGCTTTTCACCTGCCAGTCCTACCAGCATCCCTTTTAATCAACAACTATTAGACAGTAGCAACTTTAAATTAATGGCCTAATCATGTTTAATTCCTGACATTTATAATAACATTATCTTGATGGACTCATTTAACATTAATAGTGCCCCATTGGTCATTAATTCAGTTTAAAAAAAAAATCTCCCTTTGCAACTCAATATTAAACATACCAATTGATAATTACAATCTTGAAATATTAGTGACTTTTCCTACACTAAATCTTATAATTGAACTGTAAGAAAATGGGACTGTCTGGCAAGTAAAAAGGGAATAGCATGAAAATTTTGTTTCACCTAAGCCTTAAAATACCAGGCAAAATAAGACCAAAAAAAAGATGAAGAGAAATGGGAGAAAAACGTGTCTCTTCAATTAATCCAGACAATGAGAAAGCCCTTAGAAGGCTCTGAATATGATACGAAACCTGGGTTCAACTCTGGTGGGTTTTGCTTCCATTAATAATTTAATTATCATATGTGGTGCACAGAGACCATTGTGCTCCTTCCAGGTTCCTACACGAGTTGCCAGAAGGAAGACTAAACTCTGTACCCATACGTGGAAACTATGCTCTTGGTGACCTTGTTGCTGTCTAACTCCCTCTGGTGCTGCAACACCAAGTACCCCACTAACCCTGCCCCTTTGCAAATGACACCACTAACACCTTGGTTCCGTTCTTCGCATTTTATTCATATACTGTGAATAAATTATGTCTCCTTTTCCACACCTTTTCTCTGCTTAATTTGTACATTGTCTTGGGGAAGGGACTGGCCTTTCTACAATTCAGACCTGCTAAGCACTCTTGCAATTTATATGACAAGAACTTAAAGCCATCAGAAAAATGAATGAATGGCAAGTCTAACCCACAGTTCATGAGCTGTACATAGCTAATGGAGCATGTCGCTGGGGCTCACAAGTTCTCCCAGAAGGGGTAATTTATAATCCAAAACATTCATAAGTCCACAGCAAGCACAGCACAATCATGGCCTATGTAGTGCCCAAACAGTCCTTCTGGCAGGAGCCTGTTCCTCCAGGTTAGCTACTCCAGCTGGATTCCTGCATCTTATGTCTTAGGTTGAAAATGCTAAGTGACTTACTCTTAAAGGAAGGTTGCATACTGTTAAACTTAACATATCAAATCCATTCCATGCCAAGAGAAACTGCTTCCTAGAAAAGCAGCTGATTGGATGCAACACCTTGCAGGTAGATCTGGATCTTGATGCACTCTCTGCGCTAGCTGTATCTGACTGGCAGAAGATCAGTCTTTCTGCAGCTCTGCCTACCACCACTTCTATAACACAGGAACATTTCTGAGAAGAGGGGTGAAAAGGTTAGATTTTGACACATCGGATCAAAGACTGTGATAATTGAAAGCAGCAAATTAAATTCATTTGGTACAATTTTACACAGCTGGTGAATGAAATTTTCTTTCAAACACAATCTGGATAGTAAGTCTTAAAATAAATTCTGCTGCTTTGTGTGCTGGTACAAGAGGAAGGGCCTGTTCTTTTTCCAAAGCCTCTTTCAATCCTCCTTTTTATTACTATGCATTGCTAATGCCAAAAGGCAGGTTCAGAATCTCCAGTTAATATATGCAGAAAAAAAGGAAAAATAATTTTTACTAAGCAGACATCAGTTATGCAAAGCAGCAAATGAGATGGAGATTTTTCTGTAACCAGGTTCAACATCTCACAGAGCTCAGAATTACAGAAAATCCTAAGCCACACCACTGGCACATTAAGGGCAAGATTTTGTGATCCAAGCAAACAATTTTAAGAGACTTACAGAACTGGAGCAGCACAAGATATTTTTGCAGATTACATCCTGCTACAGCCATTGAGCATGAAGTTCTCCAAGTATATTACAAGGAAATATTTGTCCCTGCTGAGGATCTTTTTACTCAGTGTGGCTTTGATTTTTCCCTACACACCTTGATAGAGCCTGAAAAATACAAATCAGTTTCTCCCAAGCTTATTTGGATGTTGAGTATTTCAAGCTCTAGGTGCCTCAAAACTTTAAACACAGCAAAACAAGTTGAATGTCGTCATCTCACTTAACTTTGCTAACTGCAGAAAAATATCCTAGAAACCTGTTTCCTCATTCAGCTAATTCATCTTCCCCACATGGCCATACAACAGCAGAACAGCGTGCCAGTGACAGGCACTGATGTACTAGCTTTTAATGTTGATTTCACCTATCCTGTTGGAGTGATGCCATGACAGAGGCGTTTGTTATTCCTTCTCCTCAGAGCTTGTACCAAAACACAAACAAGGTCTTCGCTGTAAGACCTGTAAAAAGCAGTTAGTTTATTTCCTTAAAGCAACATGAAGTGTCTTTACTGAATTCTTATTTTTTAGAATGCAAGCCTAGTTCTAAATTTAAGAGGATTTTTTTTAAAAGGAATTATGTTACAGCCTAATTCTTCCATATTCTACTTAGGACATACAAATAACCTTTCAAGTACTCCAGAGAACAATGCCCACCCCAGATTTCAGGGTTAGAAGGTTCTTTTTAAAGTTGCGCACATATACAGCTTTGACTTTTGAGGTTAACTCAAGCTTTATAAATATAGCACAGTGTCAAGTACTGCTTTCAGTAAGTACCAAAGAGTGAAAGCTCTTATTTGCATTTTCCCCAAATGTCAATAATTTACTTGAAAAATAGAGAGTTCAAAAATTAGGACAGTTTGTTTCTCTTTCCCACTCTACAGCTACAAACAAGGTGAACAAGTCAGAAATCTACTTGTTCTAGAAGCCTAAATGTCACAGGACTTGTCTTTTCTTTAAATTAGAGCCTAGGTGCATCTTGTAGTGTCAAAATATTTTTGTAAGTTAAGCTCCCAGTGACCAGAAACAATCACCTAGTAATGTCTCTGTTTAAAAATTTAGTTAATGTTATCTGCAGGACGTATTATGATAAATCAATCTTCCTCCCAGCCCTCTTTCCTTAACCTTC